>SNQJ01S0001808.1:432762-478230 GCA_010110895.2 Picea sitchensis
AGATCCTTCTAGAAGCGGAAGCTTCTATTAGGTCTTCTTACATCCGCCTAATTCTCTTTTATTGAAAGGTCTTATTAATATTGACCTTTATTACATCCGAATACATTAATCTACCCATGTGCGGGTTAGGACCTTAACATATAATGGTGAAGTTAATGATGAGAAACTTGATAATTTGGTTAGAAATATGGAGGTATATTGTAATGTGTAGCAAATCAAAGATGAGGCAACCAAAATCAAATTGGCATTGCTTTGTCTTGAAGGCACAACTGTCATCTGGTAGCAAAGTAAGATGCAACATGGAACTCAACAAGTTGGTAAGATTTTTCCATCATGGCATGATTTTATTTCTGTGCTTAGAAAATAGTTTTGTCCTTTGGGGTATAAGGAAAATGATTTAATTGAATACAAAAGTCTTAAGTTAAGGAAAGTACAATCGATTTAGGAAAATACAGATGAATTTCATAATATGGATTTGATGTTATGTGTTCCATTAACTACACAAGAAACTCTTATGAAGTATATAGGAGGTTTTCCCACTCATATTGGTAATATTGTATTCATGTTTAGGCCTAATAATCTTGATGAGTTTTATGTCCAAGAAACATATATTGAAACAAGAAAAACTGGAGTTAGTGTATAAGGGGAATCATCTTCAAAGAATGATGGCAAAGGAAAAGGGAATGGGAAGAAATCAAATTCAACGATATTGAAGGAAGAGAAGCTCTCTTGCAAGGACTGCAAGAAAGAAGGGCACGATGATGAGCATTGTTTGAATTTGCACCCAGAGAAGAGACCAAAGTGGTTCAAATATAGGTAAGGGGAGGAAAAAAGTTTCAACAACAACATGACCAACAAACTTGTGATCAAATTCAGGTGATGAGTCTAAGATTACAGCAGTTGGTTTGACAGGAAAAAATGGTGATGGTTTGATTCAAGAAGTAAATTACTTCATATAAGGGTCATAATGATACATACTAAGATCAACACATTGATAGATAGTGGATCTCAATATAACTTAATTTTAGAGGAAGTGGTTAAACAATTGGGATTAAACACTAAGATGCATCACAAACCCTATTAACTAAATTGGATAAGCTAATATCATAAATTACCCATAACAAAGAAATGTAACATAAATTTTGAAATTACATATAAGTATGTGGATGAAGTAACTTGTGATGTGGTGCCGCTAGAAACATGTGGAATGGTCTTAGGCATCCCTTATTTATATGATCAAAAATAAATCTTCTACATGGATCAAAATCAATATCACTTAACTAAAGAAGGAACAAAATATGTTGTACATGCTCATCATATAAAAGCAAATCAATCTCTTCTAACAATGGAACAATTAAAGAAGACATATTATGAAAGAAATACACCTATAATTATGCCAAGTAAAGTAGTGGATATTAAGAATGAACATGAGATGGTTGTAGGATGGGAGTTCAATCATACTTTCCTTCAAGATAAGTTAATGTTGTGCAAGCCCGTCAAACATATTGGTTCATTTTTAGTCATGTTGCTGATGTTATCGCTGCTGATGTTTTCTACATGGATGGTAGTGGATTCAGTAATACGTGAACGAGTTCAAATGAATAACAATATGATTTCATTTTTCATGGTTATTATGCAATTGATTATGATGTGACAGGTGCACAGGACAAAGTTTAAAGACAAACGACAAGTGGGGAGGTCTATGTCGCACTCAATGACTGGTTAATATCGTTTTGGCGGACCAAAAGGTCTTTGTGGGGAGGAATGATCCAAAATGGATCCAGGAAGGCCTAAAAATCAAAGTTCTCATAATCGGATGAAACCATCACGATCACGTAGGGCTCGTTGGGCCAATTTTGGTAGTTTTTTTTTTTTTTTTTTTTTTTTTTTTTCTTCTTCTGAAAATCAACATTGTATGTGAAATTTATGGTGTTTTGAACTTTTTCTAAATAGGCAAAAACAAGTCAAAGTCAACAGTCAGAGGTTGTACTGCTAACGTTAGTAGTACAATAGCATGACATGCCCAATGACATCATCATGATGTCATTATGATGCCAACATGCTGACATGGCCACACCAGGAGGTGACAAATGTCAAGATTTTTTGGCGTTTTTAGGCTGAGTTGGCACGATACAGATTTGACACATGGATTGTACGAACATTGACGTCGCAATCTGTATGATGACATGGAATAGTGAAAGTATGACATGTGGAAGTACATTTGACACATGGTAGATATGTGGTTTTATGGATTGACAAGTGGCAGTCACGTGGCATGCTTTGGGAATGAAATGTGGCAGATAGTTGACTGCGCATGATAACTGGGCAGGTGACTATGCGTACAGGACCAATTTGGAGGTGACACATGGCCTAATCATAGGGTTCCATGTGCACCCTAGATGAGGCCAATGTAGGCTGGTCAAAAAAAAAATTCCACCTCTATCGAGATCGACCTCATGACCTTCGGGACGAGCAATGATTTCATAACCATGTGGTAGCCACTCGGGCTACCAGTATTCCTTGATTAACATATGGTATAAAATATTTTTAAGTTTGGATAGCGAAATTTTTAGGGGGTTAAGCAGTCGGTCGATAGGGCTATCCTGCCAACCAAGGTGCCTTCCAAGTGAACATTGTCTAAGGACTAGGAGCTCACAAAAGAAGGGGATAATACCACTCCAACGTGAGGCCACATGGCACTCACACAGGACCGAGGGTGGAGGTTTAGGGGCACAGGCATTTAGTGCATGGCCACATGGCCATCCATACGACCAAGGGCCTAGAGAAAAGTGGTTGGCGCATTATATTTTTTCCAAAGTGGGTTTGGGACTTTATATTTGGCACTTTTTGGGGGTTTTATGCTGATCTAAGCCTGATTATTATGGATTTTTGCCCCTTTTTTAGGATCTGGAGCTCTTTTTGAGGCCAGATCTTGCGAGGAAGTTGGGAGATGAACCCAAAATTAAAATATATATAAACCTTGGGTTTTTTATAGTCCAAGAAGTTTCATAAAAACAAAATGATAAATATTTTGGAAGATGAAGCCATTTTTATGCAAGGAAGCCATTGAGGAAGCAAAATTTGTAGGCCATTTATAGAAGCTACACTCATCCATTTTTAGTGTCGTCAGTTGTGTTGGATTCTTGAGGTCAAGAAGAACATATCCAGACTAGTTTGTAATCCATTTGACGTACTTCTTATGTACTTTTGAATAATTTAAGGTTAATAAGAAATCCTTCCCCACTAAGACAAAGGCCCAAAGATGTAGGAAACGTTTCCAAACTCTATTAACAATATTAGCGTTATGGTTTGTTGTTCTTAGTGCTTACATTCTGTTCTGCATTGTTTATGATGGATTCAACATTATTTCATTAAAATATCCTTCTTCTCTTAATTTATTAATGGTAAATCAACTCATGCAAAAACTTATCCATAGTCTTTAAAATATCAATTACAGATCATCAAGTCATAAGAGCATGTGTGCACTCTTAATGCAATTGATATAGAATTTATTTTAGACCAAATAACTTTATGAATAAACATGTATAGGGGTTTCGAGCCAACTATGACTTAAGGTATTAGGATTGAAAGTGTTTTTAAGCATAGAGCAATGTTTAGAGAACCAATATGTGGTTGCAAGGGTTGTGGGGACTTTAACAAGAGGTATAGGCATAGTGAACTCAGGAATTGGGTATGGAGTGGGTTAAGGGTCAAATATATGTTATTCATAGGATTATATGGAGCTAGGAGGGTATAGGTCATGGTTTAGGTCAAGATCTTGGTCATCGTCATGTTGATTGTCATGGTATAGGTCTAGGTCATGATATAGGTCTAGTTCTAGGTTTATGTCATGGTCTAGGTCATGGTCTAGTTCAAGATATAGGTCTATGTCATGTTCTACGTCATGGTCATTGTATAGGTCTAGTTCATTGTCTAGGTCATGGTATAGGTCTTGGCATGCCTTTCCATGTCTAGGTTTTTCTATGTCTAGTTCTAGGTCTACGTCTTGAAATGTCTAGTTCAAGGCCAGTTATTTCCTTACGATGTACCAAAATTGATATAGTGTGTGAGATTATGATAGGGAAGGAGAGGATTACATAGAGGGGGGAGGTAGAGAGGGGGTGTATGAGAGTGTGAGAGTTTGAGAGAGGAATATAGAGAGGGTAGGTGGGGAGAGAGAGGAAGAAATAGAGTGTGAGAGGGGGAGAGAGGAAGATAGAGCGAGGCAGAGAGAGAGGAAGAAAGAGAGTGTGAGAGTCATAGAAAGGAAGACAAATATAGTGTGTGATAATGAGTGAGAGGGAGATAGAGAAGGGGGTAGAGAAAGAGAGAGAGTTAGAGGAAGGGTGGGGAGAGAGGGAAGGGGGTTAATTAGATGAAAATATAGCAAGGAAGGGAGAGTGGGGGAGAGAGAGGGAGGGGAATACAATGAGAGAGAGAGGGAGGGTTAGATGCAAGAGGTAAATAGAAAAGGGGGGTAGAGAGGGATTTTTTTGAGAGTGTAATATGTAATAAGATGGATACCAAGAGGAAGAGTAAAGAGAGAGAGTGAGAGAAAGGGGGGAGAGAGAGAAAATGGAGTAAAGAGGTAAAGAGAGAAAGGGGGATAAAGTGGACGATAGAGAGGGAGAGAGATGGAGTGTTTTAGAGTGTTATAGGGAGGGAGAGAGAGACTAAGAGGGGGGGTTAGAGATAGAGAGAGATGGTAGATGTAGGGGAGAGAGAGAGAGAGAGAGATAGTGGGAGGGAGGGGGGGAGAGAGAGGGAGGAGGGGGATAGAGAGAGAGTGTGATAAGGGGAGAGAGAAATACTAAGAGGGGAAGTAGAAAGGGAGTCTTTGAGAGTGTGAGAGGGAGGGAGAAGGAGACAAAGAGGGGTGGAAGAGAGAGAGAGTGTGATAATAGGGGGAGAGAGAGAGGGAATATGGGTAGAAAGAGATAAAGGGAGACAGGGGGTAGAGAGGGAGGGAGAGGGAGACAAAGAGGGGGAGTAGGGAGACAGCGTGAGTGGAGTGGGGAGAGAGGGAAGGGGGGTTTTGAGAGGTCAAAATATCCTTTAACTCATAAATAGGAATCACACCCAGAGATGAGGCCCAATTAGACTCTTCACTGTTTAAAGTGGCTTGATTCTCCAGATTGATAATCCATCAAGTTTTGATGGGCATTAAAGGTTGTTTCTGAAATATCACTAGCTAACGATGCATATTTTTTGGGGAAAAATTTGTCTATCAATGTAAGCTTTCAATAACCTAAATAATTGAGATAATAAAACTAGACACGGGATATAATTTTTAGAATTTGTATTTCAAACAATATGTGTCAAATCAATACTAGTAGATAATACTATCATCAACCAACTTGAAGAGGAAAAAGAGAGAAGTATTTGAACACAGTTAGCATGTAAAATGAATACTACAATTAGTTTTGTATTTAATATTCATGCAATACAAGAATGACACCATCGAATTTAAACCAATATTCATTTCTAAATCATAATTATTCAAGATAACTATTATCACTAAAAAAAATTCCACAACATTGCATGAAAATGGTTACAGGAATACCACATCTCCAAACACCTATTATTTCACCTGCATCACCAAGAAAGAATTTCCAAGAGGTAAAAACTATACAACTGGTCAAAAAATTGACATGTGCTAAAACACTAAAGGAAACACACGCACAGTGCGTGGGCCAAAGAAGTCCATAGAGTGCACAATGTGCCATATGTGCGACTATGTACGAGAAAATCCATGCACACCTATGAATGACACATTTATGGTTATTGCCGCCCCCCCACCCACTTATGGACCAACTCCCAACTTGATTTGACCCCCAAATCCAAGCTGAATCTGAGTGGGGGGATGGTCAAAGACCTAAGGGTGCCCTAAATATCCCCTCGTTCACACTAAATACCAATTGGATATTACCTCAAAGGAAAGCTATAAAAGGATTCCATGGGTACACTAATAATTCAAGAATCTAATTGTATTGTTATGCTTCCTCTATTCTCCTACAAGAAACCTGTTTTTCTTCTTGGAGCATACTAGCATCATCTCATTAAGCTATTCACCTCACCTCTTGAGGGAATGAGCTCGTATTTCTTCACAATTTTATTTCTAGTTTATCATTTGTAAGAAGAGCTCTCACATAGGGGATTCAATATCCTCCCAAGGAGGAAAAGGGGACCCATAAGTCCCCATTTTTCTGCGGTGTTTTCCCACTAATATACTTCTCCATTGGTGGCATGATTATTGGTCATTTGTTTGATTGATTTTGGTTATAATTTCCTCATGAATTTTAGTTTTATTTCTGTAGTTATTTTCTTAGTTGTTCTTAGTTTAGTTGTTTTTTTATTTCATGTGATTGAATTGCTTGATTCATACACTAACCCATGTCTTGTCTAGTAGACCCAACTAGACTTGCAAGTGCCCTTCTTTTCTCTTTTTCTTTTTCTGTCTGAGCTGTAACCCGTGCATCTGTCCAAAGTCTTGAAATTGTAAGAGTTTTTTGGAATTTTTGAAGGCCTATAGCCTTCAAAATATTTATTTTATGCAATTTGTAAATGCACCACACTTAGATTCCCTCTCCACATGAAGGGTTAGTCAAAACATATGCACTTAGGGGGTTAAAAGGAACCATATTTCTCCTTTTTTTCTTTGATTTGCCACATCAATGGCTTGTTTTGATTGTCAAAGTTAAGTTGAAATAATTTATTATAACATATATAAACACTTGCATTGGGACCATAAATCAAACTTCAATCATTGAGTATGATCTTCTCTCGCACCATAGAGCGATCTGGAGAATCAAAAAAGTGATTGAGGGAATATTTCATCTCCCTTAATATATTTAGGAGAAGACAAAGCCCCCCTAGGGATCCTCTTAGTTTCTTTTCAAAACATCTTAAATTTTTAAGGGCGCATACATCCCCACATGTTGCAAAGTTAGAATATTTTTTGAAGCTACTCTCTTAGTTTACATCAGTAGGGGAGTTTAAATATTGTTGTAACAGGCCCATACATGCCCACATGCTTGCAATCTAGGATAGTTTTTTGAATATTTCTTAGATTAAATCACATTAGGGAGTTTAAAGGCTTGGTAAGGACCCATATGTCCACATGCTAGTTCTTTAGGGAATTTAAAATTTCACAAGGTTGTACCAATGACATCTAGTAATATAGGTAATCAAGATTTGTAAGGACCACAGGAAGTCCACATGCTGCAAATTGACACCTAACTTATTAAAAATTTTCACATTTGTTCACTTTCTCACACATCAAGTCACTCCTCACTCACATAGTTTCATCTAGAATCATGGAGGTTGAAGTAGATTTCCTCCAAAGGATCTGAAAACATCCCACTATTTCTTGAAGAAATTGTCCACACCCACTTAATTCAAACGTGATTGGTTCACACCCCCAATCTCTCAAACAACCACATCTAAATTTTTTTCTAAAAACTCACTAAGTTTTCCTCCATAGGAGGTGACAAAAGAAATATTTTAGTTTAAGTAGGATCTTGGGCATAGGCATCCAAATAACCCCCCATTTTCTGGTTCTCACATCTTCAAACATTAGAAGTTGACAAATAGGGAACTTTAAAATCCTCTAAGTCAAGTGTTCCTAATACCATACGGAAGGGAGATACCCATGAAGGGTTGAAGGCTGAGGTCTGGTTGTTCTGTGCATCCCCCCTTGAGGCACCCAACTCTTGGAAGGGATCCATCCCATGACCCATTTCTAAGGCCGAAAATCTAAATGTCACACTTTGACTGAGGTACCTAGTGGCCAAATTTTAGGACATCTACCCAGGTGGAAATTGTGGGCTGCAATTTCACATTGATCGTATTTTGTGTGGCTATCAGGAAATATCACCAGCTCTTTTGGGATATGCACCCTCTACCCCTTATTATAACCGATTGCTTCATCCTTCACTAGTTCCTCTTCGGGTGGCTTCAAACCCCACTATTGAGTGTTATTGGAAGGTCCAATGCTATTTGAGAGGAATGACGTTACGTCTTTTTAGGACATGAGCATTTGTTTTCTTTCTTCTCCCACACAGACAAAATCCAGCTACCCACATGTAAGCTTCTTTTCAAATTTGATTTATGTATGATGCTCTTTTGATTACATGTGATTGTGTGATATATTGTGAAGGTCCAAAGTATATAAGTCTCTTGTTCATTTACTTCTCTCATCACAACTTGCACACATTCACTTTGCTAGTCAGACATCATAGGGGACCCATAGAATCCCTGTTGTTCCAGACGTTTGCAAAATAGTCCTCCTATCCTAGGATGAGTGCCTAGTCTCACCAACTCACCGGCTCAACCATCTGAAACCTCTATGAGTGATACTATTTTGGGATCCTCTTTTCTTGGTTCCACTTTACTTGGGTCCAATTCCCACATCCAACCATCTACTAGCTCTCCTTTACAAGGAAGTGGGGGGCAGACTTCGTCTCAAGGAGGAAGTAAAACCCCACCTAACCCCCCTCAAGGATCAGGTACACAACTTGCTCATACCATGGCTAGAAATAATCCCCCACCACCACTCCACATGCCATATTTGGCCTCCCTCAATATCCCTAATTTGACTAAACTCACAAACAACCTTATATTGCATGACCCCACATGGTCCGCTATGCCTACCAAACTACCTTCAAACATTCCCAAGTTTGAAGGAAAGGTGGGAGAAGATCTTGTCAACCATATCATGACCTTCCATTTATGGTGCTTTTTAAGTAGAATCATAGATGACTCCATCTATTTAAGGTTATTCTAGTGCACACTCACTGGTCCATCTGCCAAATGGTATGTGGACAAAAAATCAAGGTACCGTGTGACTTTTGAATCCTTGGCCAAAACATTTTTTACCTTCTTTCAACTCCTAGTTCATCATGACAATGGCATAAAACTGCTCTCTGAGTTTAAACAAACCTTAGCCACACACATCACTGACCACATTCATGAATGACGATGGCGACGCAATTTATGCAAAGAAGAAACCACCAAAGAACAACGCCTTGATTGGTTTCTCAGATCACTCGTCTCTCTCCTTACCAAAGATGTGGCCTCCACCTTCCCTCAAACTGAAGAGGAATCCATCAGCAAGTCTCAACAGTATGACCTCATTTATGCACAATCAAGATACTTATACACAGTACTACCTGACGCCCCAAGCCCGTACCATTCGGCCAGGACAAACCTAGAATGTCTCACTCAGCGGATGGATTGATTGTTACCACAACACACCACAATCCATACATCCAACCACCACCTATGTATGGTACACCCCAAAATCCACCAATATATGGAGGACCCCCTTATTACCCTCCTCCCCCTTATCAGCATCCATACCCTATTGTCCCTCCTCCACCCATGAGTGGACCTATGTCAGTACCCATGATGCGCCCAACCAGTCAACCAAATTTTGGTAATCCCTCAACTTTAGCTTATAACATGGGCACTAGTGAAAGCGCTATGCCTTCCTATACACCCTACAGATCATTGCCACAAAATAATCTGTATTTTCCATTTCTTGGTCCTCCACAACTAATTTCTCCTCCACAAGGACAACCGCGCGTTGGGGTTAACTTTGTTCAACCCTCTCCCATTCATCAATTTCAAAATTTTGAACAACTAAATATAGAAAATATGGCCGATCAGCCGAATAATGCCAAAAATAAAGGAAAAAACTGAAACAATAATAACCCAGGACTAGGGGGAAATAATCCCCAACAAAACCAACCTGTTGGGGGAAACCAAAACCAGGGAAACCGGAACCCCCAAGGGGAAAATAACAACAAACGCCAAGGGAGTAACAACAAAAACAACCTCTAGACGAACTTCCCTTATGCTCTTTTTAGTGAACATGGTCATTATACTCACCATTGCCCCCAAATTGTTGACTTCAAATGGATTAAATATTCCATGAATGCGCCACGTCCTCCGGCACTGCATGCCCCTCAACAGGCCCCACAATAGTATTTGCAACAACCACCCCCAACGGTGTTGCAAAAACCTATTCCAAGGGGTGATGAATACCCAACAGGATATTCATCTTGCCCCACCATGGATGGGATAATATCAAAAGCTGATAAATCCGATGGATCGCAATATCCTCCTCACTAGTGAAGAAGAATTTCTTCTAAAAACGCACAGTCGTCAAAACAACGCACCCACGGAATATACTCCCACCACTTCATAGGTACCTCCAGCTATAGCTGGAAAACCCTTGATGATTCCATGCCCTAACACTGAACCCCCCATTTTCATTCCTCTTATCCCATTACGACGGAATGTCAACAATCCTTAGGGTAGGGCAACACCCAATTACAGTTTGGTCGATGACTTGGCACAATCTCCCGCAACCATGTTGGTACTGAAATTTCTCCAAACCTATCCCACTCAATGAAAATCCTTACTTTCTTCCTTGGGGGAAATTGACCCAGCTGATACTAGACTCATCACATTTAATCTAGATTGTGGAGAACCTCATCTCCCTGCTTTGGTATCTTTCCAGATACCAGTCGAAATTCGGAACATAATGGTTCATCGATGTATCATTGATGAATGGGAATCAACATGCATTATGTCCAAACTTGTATTGAAGAAAATTGGCTCCCCTGAGCTAATACCATCCTCCATCACTTTGAGATCTTATGATGGACGACCATCTTCTCCTGAAGGACTCTTCCAAAATGTTCTCGTTGAACTCGAGGGAAAAACTATCCTTATCGACATTGAGGTTATCGACGCTCCACTTGATTACAACATCTTGTTTGGGCATAGATACATGTATGCTATGAAGGCCATGGCCTCTTCTATGTTTTGAACGATGATGTTCCCCCACAACGGGAAGATCATCACCATCAACCAAGTTTCACATTATGAGCCTAACCACTCCTCCAACATCGATAACATATTACCTTTTGTCAGCACTAGTTCTTATGCATATCCACTCATGGATATGGGCCCAGGAATTTTCAAGGACCCATATTTTTGGGGGGAATACCATGGAGAACCACTGCTCATACATCCCTCAACACAAGTGTGTGTCATATCTTCCAATGAAACTAAAACTGGAGAACCCATTCCTCCCTCCAAGGCTTCTCCACTCCCTAACTTCCCACTAGTCAAAGAAATCCTACCTCAAGATTCCCCTGAGAACCATATGACACCACTTATCCCTAATATCACCCTCCCTCATGTTCAAATCCTGGTTTGGGAGACAATCCCCCAAGCCATTACTCAAATTCCTTTATTCTAACCGCCACCGGGAGTACAACCTTTCTAAGTAGCCACAATGCTTACCCTTTCCAACATGGTGTTGGCCATTCTGGTATGGTATCTCCACCCACCTACGATGGTTTCAAAACAATACCTCCCTCCCAAAATAGAGGGAATCCTAATGCAGATTCCAATCCTAACTCCAACAAAACCTCCCTCACCCCCACTTACCAGCACCACCACATCGACTGGGGGAAGAAGGAAGAAGAAAGAGCCCACAACTCCACTTCCTCCATTAGTTCAATCTCCTTCTGCACTCTACGAGAGAGAGGGATACCCCACAAATAGATGCCCCTCTCTCTCAGAGCTACACAATTTGATCCAACTCCATCGAGCAACCACATCAGTCATTGCTTCACCAAGCACACCTAGTACTACCACCGTGTCCCCTACTCCAGGAATAAAAGGGATACAAACCAAATTTCCATGTGCCATCTATTCAAAATATGGTCACTACACTCATAATTTCCCTTCCCTACGTCAATTTCGACATACACTAATGACAGTATGCCAAAAATTTCAGCAAGATCCCTCTCCACCCACGTCATCTAGTACCCCAGTCAATGACATCCATTATGTCACAAATTCAGTCAACAAATGGATGAGGTGCCCTTGCTCTCTTTGTGACTCACTTGATCATTTCACGTACCATTGTCCTATGATCATTGAATATAGGCGTCGTCAAATGGACCTTATTCAATATCCTCTAAACATCGCACTCCCTCTGATACAAATAATTCCACCTATTCCTTCTCCAGAGACTGACCCCATAAGCTCCCCTGAGCCTAAGTCACTTCCCATTCCTCCATGATTCATGGATAGACTGTCTGATTATTTTCCACCAAATACCCCCAATTATCCAGTTCATTTCTCTCAAGAAATGTTATCCCCAACCACAGTTTACAACCCACAATGTATAGACATTTGGTTTATTTCCAACACTCCATCGCACCATAGTTGTGATACCTCCTCTACGTCTTCCCCACCTGAAGAAAATCACATGGTGATTGTCACCAATGTTGCTTCCACAGATCCCCTGTATTATCGCATTTTCCACTACGATGAAGATATCCTAGAGGAACTAACTACCCCTGATTGCCCATGGAATGTGCTCCATCACCGAGCACTCTTTCTCTCACAGGAATCTTTTACCCCTCCTAGCCAAGCCTCCATATGTGCAATCAAAACAAAATATTTTATTCCATGAGGGCATATAGACTGGTTCAACAACCCTATCCCTAGCCTCGATGCTTTTGAAGAAGGAAACATGGCCAATATTTCCCCCACTATCAAAATTGACATTTCCATCAAACTCAGAATCATCAAAGAAATCACCATAGACGTCGCATGCTCCCCTAAGGAACTTACTACTTACAAAGAACTCTTTCAGGAATACCGAGATATTTTCTCCTGGTCATATACAAATATGCCTAACCTCGATCCTTAGATCTTTAAACATCACATCGACACTTGGCCTGATGTCACCCCAGTACATCAAAAGCAACGACCACTGCACCCATCCAAAACCACGGCTATCAAAGCTGAAATTGACAAACTACGTGCCATAGGATTCATATACCCCATTGCATACACGTCATGGGTCTCCAATCCTTTCCTCGTTAACAAAAATAGGGCACTATTCACATTTGTACTGACTTTCACGATCTCAACCATGATTTTCCCAAAGACAACTTCCCCACACCTTTCATCGACCAAATTATCGATGATTGTGCAGGCTACGAGGCTCTATCCTTCATGGATGGGTTCTCTGGCTAGAATCAAATCCAAATCCACCCAGCAGATCAGTATAAAACTACATTTACCACTCCATGGGGTACCTTTTCCTATCATGTCATGCCTTTTGGACTCAAGAACACAGTTGATACATTCCAAGGATCCATGACTTATGTTTTCCACGATCTCGCTCGCATCATTCTCTCTTACTTAGACGACCTCATCGCTCACTCCAAGAAATGAACTCAACATCTAGATGACTTACAGGTCATCTTTCAACGATGTCTCCAGTACAATATCCACTTGAACCCCCTCAAGTGTGTATTTTGTGTCACCTCCAGACACCTTCTTGGGTTCATCGTCTCCCAACATGACATCACTGTGGATCCCCTCAAGGTCCAAGCTATCACATAAATTTTCCCACCAAGGAATTTTCACCAACTATAGAGCCTACAAGGCAAAGCCAACTTATTACACCTCTTTGTCCCAGATTACTCCACTCGTGTGCATGGTTTTCTTCACTTACTACGTCATGATATCCCCTTTCGATGGGATGAACATGCCCAAACTTATTTTGATGATTTAAAAGCAGTGTTATCCAATTCCCCTTTGATTAGTCCTCCCGACTATAATTGTGATGACATCCTCTACCTTTTGTCTTTGATCGTTTCCATAGTAGGAGTTCTCATCCAACTAGGGGATGATAACCATGAGCATGTTATTTACTACATCAGTAAAGTCCTTTCAGGACCACCCCTGAATTACAATCATGAATGAAAACTCACCCTCATAGTTGTACTCATAGTCCATAAACTGTGTCAATATATCTTTCTTTGCACTACCAAAGTCATGGAAAATTCCAACCCCATGCAGTACTTTCTTAGTAGATGAAAAAATAATGGAATATGACCTAGAGTTTTCAACTCCCAAAATCAAGAAATAAATTTTCCTTGCCGAACTCATCATGACGTTCCCCTCAGACACCACAAGTTCACCCATCAATATAGATTTTCTCGATGAACACCTCTTCTACATCCCATCGGATGACCCTTGGTATGGAGACCTTCTCGTTTAGCTTCAAACACAGAAGTTTGGGTCTCATATTTCACAGGACAAGCATCGACGCATTCACCATCAGGCCCCTCAATACCTCCTTATCGGTGACATCTTATACCAACACGAGGTTGACAGCATACTCCGTCTATGTTTAACCATCAACGAGGCAGACAGAGTCTTGAACGATTTCCATAATGACGCTTGCGGTGGCCACCTCTCAGGATGTCCACCACACAAAAAATCACTCAAGCCAGATACTTCTAGCCCACATTGTTTCATGACTACATCCACGTTGTCAAGTGATGTGACAAATGCTAGCTTTATGCAAACAAATCCCAAGTGCCACCTACTCTTCTACATCCAATCATCACTGTCAGCCCCTTGTGCAAATGGGGCATAGAGTTCATGACTTTCAACCCTCCATATAGAAATGGACACAAGTATATCATTGTGGTAGTGGATTAATTTACCAAATGAGCCGAAGCCATGCCTACCTTCAACAACATCGCTGACATAACAGTGCATTTTTTCATCAACCATGTAATTACCCACTTCAGAGTCCCACTACAGTTAGTCTCTGATCACGGTAAACAATTTGAGAATAAGATATTCATGGAACTCTCCTCAAAGTTAGGATTATCCCATGAGTTTTCCTCCCCATACTACCCTCAGTCCAACAGATAGGTCAAGTCTATCAACAAAGTCCTCAAAACAATGTTGCAACGTACTTTCAACAAACATAAAACTAATTAGCATCATATGTTGTTTTCATTGTTATGGGCTTATCTCACGACAGTCAAAACTTCCACTAGTTTTACACTGTTTCATCTCGTCCATGGGATTGAATCCACTCTTCCCATCGAGTGAAAAATCCCCACATTGTGCACCACCATCGCACTATTACCTGACACTGGTCCAATGGAGCAGTGCTTATTAAACTTAGAGTCCATCGATGAAGATCATCGTTCTTCCTTACAACACAATGAGGCCACTAAGAGACGGTCGAAGGCCATCTTTGACCACCATGTCAACCTTCACTCATTTAATGAAGGACATCTCATCTTAGCCTACAATATTGCCCACAATACTTTCAGCCATGGGAAATTCGAGTCATTATAGCATCGACCATACATTGTCCAACACTACCTCATTAAAGGCGCATACATCATGGCCTCTCCAAAAGGCTATCCTCTCAAAGAACCTGTCAACGGGTTGTACTTAAACAAGTTTTACACCTGAGCATAGTCATTCTACCCTAGTATTTTTCATTTTGTACACATTTGTAGAGTTTTTAGTCTTCTTTTGTTCCCTCCACTCCTAACGTCTAATCTACCATTCGTGTTATTGACAGATGACTCCATCATCCTACCACATAGGTTACACTGACGGCGCTAGCCGTTGGACACAGAATCTCGCTTCGGCTACTTGGGCCCTCTACACCCTCTCACATGAACTGCTCCACTCTAGTAGCATATGTTTGGGCTCAGCAACCAACAATCAAGCATAATACGCAATTGTCTTTGGCCTCCTTGCCGAGGCTAGTCACCACCACATTCGTCACCTTAGAATCTTATTGGATTCCCATCTCATCATCCTACAAATCAAGAATGTGTACCATGTCCGCGATCCTTGCCTCTTTAGAAAATACCTGCAAGTTAGACTCTTATCTCACAACTTTGATTCCATTACATTTACACATATTCCATGACAATTTAATCAAACAACAAATAATATGGCTAACCTAGTATTAGATTGGCATTTATCACATCAAGACATCATCACACATACATAGAGCATCAAAAGACTGTCACATCATATACATTAGACATTATAACAACATAAAAAAAAAAAATAATCACATGTAAGAATCATAGAGATCCCAAAACATGTATATCCATATATATATATAATGATCATTGTATCATCAATGTTTACAAAATAGTACAAAATGTACATCGCCTGTAGGCAAATCAGCCCCCCTCACTCCTATGGGTACAAAATAGGTGTCACCCTACCCTATACAAAATGGGCATGTAGTCCTATATAAATACAAAAATAGTACAACGTAGCACTCATGGTGCCTCCAGAGTGCCACCACCAGGTCCTCTATCTACAAGAGGTGCCCCACCAACTAGGGGTCCTCCAAGTCTTGGGGGAGTCATCCAATCATCATTTCCCTAGCTACAGTTTCTCCACAGATCAAGGTCTGCAACTCTACAGGGACACACACACACTATTCCAAGATTCTCTCATCCTAGATATGGGACCAGATACCCTTGGGCACGTCCTGTAGTACAACCTCCAACTGGTGACAAAAATCCTCTAAATCCCTACCAGCCTCTCCCTGAGGCACATGCAATGGCCCTGCACCTAGATCGTCAAATATGTGCCTCCGGTTGGCTCTCACCTCATCGGATGACCTCGCACCATCCTCATCCTTCTGAAATCTCTCTCCCGCCTGTGGCTCTACCCGCAACGGTCTCACTGGTCCCTGACGAGGCGACTCTGCAACCAACTCAACCTCTCAGCCTCATGGCCCCACATATGCACAAACAAAAGAAAATGATAGAATCAACATCCATCCATATATAAACATATGCTACACTATCAAAATCACAAAACATAAAGTACACCAACATACCTCTCGGGTCCCAAACCTCCCCAGGAGGCAACACCATATCCGGGTCATGCCGAAAGTCCATCCCACCATATGGGAACCACAGTATAATTTGTGGCATCTGACACCACACATGCACCAAATTAGCCATAAAATAGTGGCCACCCTCTCCACCTCCATGACAAACCAAAATCGATGCCCAATGCATCAGTCATGGCTCTCGTGCCTCAGCAATCGGCCACAACACTCTAGGGCGCAACATGGGAACCCTCTCCAAAACCATGCCACCAAGATTGATCCAAAGGAAACATCACCATAGTCAGAAGTCTGACACTGGTTAATCTGCCCCATCATCTTGGCATGAAGCATCAACCCCAAGTGAAGAAATCTCGATCCAACACTCTCCGCATAATACTCAGCTGACCACCACTGATCCCCTGAGTCTTTAAGGATTTGTATATTCTCACAATCATCGCAGCGATGAATTGATGGAACAAATCATCAATTGCCTCAATATGGATAACTGAACCTGAAATAATGTTCGGCCCTGAACAATACCTCTATGCAACATCTATTAAATGCACATCCACTGGCAACTGGGGATCCGCAGAAAGGGCCATTCCCCTGAAAGGTATCCCTGCCAAGAAATATACATCCTCCATCTTCGAGAATGTCAACTTCTTCCCCCGTACAATGAAGTACTACAAATCAATGCTCCACATAGAAATCAGATATTGTAGCAGGTACTCCTGTGCCTGTATCAATGGGCAGTCGAAGAACTTCACCAACCAATAGGCTGTGAAAATTCTTCGTATACCCGACTCCTCTCTTACCACCTACCTGAGGTGCTCCCAGTCCCGCTCTCTCCAATGGACTGGCATACTGAGTTGATCACCTGCATCCACACCAACAACACTTGATCAATCATCATTATCAATAAACAAAATTCAAAAATACAAGTTTTTTTTCAAAAACCCAGCTTTTCCTCAAGTGTGCGACTATCACCCCCCATAGGCACGCACACATGCGTGAATATTCTTCACACAGTTGCGCATCAATGCGCATATTTCAAACAAACAAATGTGAATCAATGCGCATCTGTCACCCTCACAGGCATGCATCCATGCGCACTGGTTCTTAACACAACTGCGCACTAATGCACATCTATATGAAAAATAGTTGCTCAAAGTGCGCAACTGTAATTTGAATAGGCATGCACCCAATGTGCACTTTCTTTTCCCACTCATGTGCCACCGTGCATGGATTTTTTCAACACAGACGCACATCATGTGTGGGTGAGGGAATTATACCCGTGCATCTTAGCGCGGGTATCCTTCCTTCTCCCATGCACTGGTGGGCCCACCCCTACAAAAACCCCTAGTATGGTCATCCGTATGACCCTGCCCAAAAAATAGACCCTATCTACTATGCAGGAGGATGAGACCACTAACCTGGCTCTTGAAAATCCTGGATCGGTCAGTTCAAAATCCCATAATGTCCAAATCTCCTTGAAAAGCCTCTCATCAACTCACTATAGCCACAGGTACAAATGAGGTGGCATTGTGTGCCCCACAGCGTTATATCATCCATTTTGCCAAAATTCCACACTCAGTTACAGGAGCTCAGAGTCTCTTCTTTCCAATCCATCTTCAGCCATGGGATCAGAATCCCACCACCTACATAGTCACATTCCCTGGGTTACCATCCATACTAGGCCTCAAGGGTACATTTTTCTTACATCATGTCCAGGTACGCATGCTCATGTTCAAAATTATCAAATAATTGTTATACATTCTTTATCTTCATATATTGTTCACGTCGGGTATTCATTTTTAATGTGTGCAAGTACTTGGTCATCACAAATCAACACAGAACCTTCAGGTATATGATCGATGTTGGCATGTATTCATTCCCTCTTAATACCAATTGCATATCCCAGTCACACCCTTCGACATTCTCCTTTAGGATCCTCACATCCGGCTCTGCAATACTATCACCTTCGCTGCAATTTGGTAATGTCACCTGATAGCACTATCCCTCATATGAGTTGTCCCATTTATATTCCCCTTTCACACTTTGACACTCATGTTGCTTTCACCACTTAGGGATGGGAGTCTCAATAGTCTTACACATTTTCGAGAATCAACAACATACTCCTTCTCCTCATTTTTCTATCTTTCCCAAAGGAATCCTAGATTATCTCATCACAGTTCTATGTTAATTGCACCTCCGCGGTAAAATTAGCCCTCCATTTCCTCCACAATCAATTTTCCCATATCCAGATTCTCATCCATTCATTTACCCCATATAGAAACCCACCCATGGGGCCCCCACCCTCCACCCATTCTCCACAACACTTGTGCCCTCACCGGCGAAGCCATCTTGCACTAGGGAACCTGTTTCTGTATCTATACACTCATCCCAAATTATTCTTTATTCATTTGGTAAATTGTAACAATCCTTTATTTCCAGCATTTACATAGCTTTTGTTGTCTCCCTTTGTGACCTTATTTTTTTGACAAAGAAACCCATGTTTCCCTTGGTTGGGGAATTCATCAGCTTATACTCCTATTGACATCATCCATAAACCCCGAGTATCCCACAGTCTATGTACCCATGATATCTGAGTTTGTAGACTTTGTCACTCCTCTGGCACCATTTAACCCATGTCTAGTCGTCCCCTTGACACTAGATCAAGTTTCACAGTTGTTTCCACTCATCCTTCACATATATCCCCAACCAAGAGCAATCCCGACTCTCACCACATCTCTACTTAGTCCATGTTACTTATCAGTTCCTAATCTTATCTAGTGGATTTCATGAAGCCATTCTACTTCTTGGAGTCGTGTCTCCCTTGTTGTCGACATCAACATAGTTTCCAGAAGGGCGAGAGTATCTTAACTCTCATTACCTTTACAATGAGGAGTCTCGGATGGCACAGAGAGAACCATCATTTCTCTCTACTATCGTTTACCCCCTTAACATTCGACTTCAACATAGTCTCATGTTATGGTGGGTCTTACTATGCGATTATTGCAGTTTTTCTTTTTACTAGCCGAAGACCTATGAATTCGCTAGGCCATCAATGCCTACGAGTCATCGACACTTCTTACAGATGTCATTGCCTCTTTTCAAAGTATGTTCACCATCATAATTTTCATCTGTCATTATCAAACTGCCTCGGAGGGTGTTGCAGTTATCTACATCAGCATACAACTTCAGTTATTGTCATACATTTTTTTGGGTTACATGACACGAGCATGGGGCATGCCCACCTCATTTGTATACAACTTTTATTTATCTCCCTAGAGAAAGGTTTGGGTCCCACAGTTTCCCCTCTCCCTCTGATGGGTCACCCTTGCAATTCCTCTCAACACTCCTATTTACAATGGTACTCCCATTAGAATAAACATTGATTTATTTAGTTTATATGTATGCTCATAGCCTCACACATCAGACGCCATCTGTTATCACTGAAATTTCATTTCACAACATTGCATGCAAATGGTTATAGGAATACCACATCTCCAAACACCTATTAGTTCACCTGAAACACCAAGAAATCATTTCAAAGAGGAAAAAACTATACAATTGGTCAAAAAATTGACATGGGTTAAAACACTAAAGGAAACGCACACATAGTGTGTGGGCCAAAGAAGCCCATAGAGTGCACAATGCGCCATATGCGCGAATGTGTACGAGAAAAGACACACACACCTCTGAACGACGCATTTATGGTTCTTGTCGGGCCCCCACCCACTTTTGGACCATCTCCCAACTTGATTTTACCCCCAAATCTGAGTTGAATCTGAGTGGGAGGTTGGTCAAAGACCCAAGGGTTCCTTAAAGGGGCCCCTTGTTCACACTAAAGACCGGTTGGATATTACCTCAAAGGAAATCTATAAAAGGATGCCATGGGTGCACTAATAATTCAAGAATGTCATTGTATTTTATGTTGCCTCTATTCTCCTACAAGAAACCTCTTTTTCTTCTTGGAGCATACTAGCATCATCTCATTAAACTATTCACCTCACTTCTTGAGGGAATAAGATTGGATTTCTTCACCATTTTCTTTCTAGTTTATCATTTGTAAGAAGAGATCTCACATAGGGGATTCAAGAGCCCTCCCAAGGAGGAAGAGGGGATTCATAAGTCCCCCTTTTTTCTATGGTTTTTTCCCACTAATATAATTCTCCATTGGTGGCATGATTATTGGTCATTTGTTTGATTGATTTTGATTCTAATTTCCTCATTCATTTTATTTTTATTTATTTAGTTATTTTCTTAGTTGTTCTTAGTTTAGTTGTTTGTTTATTTCATGTGATTGAATTGTTTAATTCATACACTAACCCCTGTCCTCTCTAGCAGACCCAACTAGACTTTCAAGTGCCCCTGTTTTTCTCATTCAAGCGACGAAAGGGACACAACAATAACTTAACATAATCACAATATTACTAAAGGGAATGTAGTAGAGAAAATGTTTGCAGAACAATCCACAAATCGAGTTAATCATCAAGCTTGGAAGAAATTTGTCTCTCTCTTTTAACAAGCTCTAGTATTAAAACTCTAAAATATCTTTTTGTTCAATACTTTAGTTATTACAACCACCATCCACCCTTCAAAATGAGTTCAATGTCTTTATTTGTATCAAAAAAATGTTTCATGCAGAAGTTTTAATAGCTACTTAAAGTAAAGAAAACAAATATGGAGTGGACTTATCCTTGTGTAAACTACTCGTAATCTGCAGTCATCTTATAGGATTTTCTTTGTCATATTCGGATCAATAAGATAAAATATATTCATAGGTATGCATGTATGGGAATCAATGTTGCTCGATTGGTGCACCGAGTTTGTCCTTCATATCCATCATCCAATTTATGAATCAGTCTATTTTGGTTGTCAAATGTCGAAGAACCCATGATGATGTTATCGGCCTGTCGATGAGTATTTTGAATTGTCCCCTTTTCAATGTTTTGACTTCTAGTATGTAAGATTCAAATATGTTATCAAGTTCCACGAACTATGTGATTATGTCATTTAAGTTGGTGAACTCATCGGGCATGTGGAACTCTAGGAGATGAATGTCACTCATTATTTGGTTTATCATACTCCATTTTTTAAGGAACTCCTCCCATTTATCTTTCATTTTTTGTTGATTTTCTACCACCAGCTACATCCAATACTATGCTCCCATTTGGAACCTGGCTAGGATTTCATCCGTGAGTGTATTGATTTCGTGATTCTCATCTCCTAGAACTTTTTGTATATCTCAGATGTATTCAATTTGTGTCAGAACCTTATGGTGTTTCTCATACCATTTCAAGATTTCCTTCAGTTCCATGAGACCAAGCAAAGTTTCCTCTTGATAGATTACAATATGGGTCATGAAAACCTCCCTTTTTTATTTGAATTGGATGTAAATATCGTTAAGATAAATCCTTATGAACCTAATGGCCTAAGTGGTGTCTTGATAGTATTCAACTCTATTCCTAAGTTACACAAATTCTTCTCTCATAGAATCACATTCCCTCTCATGTTCTCTTTCCCTATCAATGGTAGCACTATATCTAGCCATTATTTCTCCTAAAGCTCACTTAACCTATATTTCTTAGCATCCAATAGGGTTTCCTTCACAATAATCATTTCAACGCTATCCAGAGTAAGTCTCCTCTTATTTTTGGTCCTTCTTACCACCAATTTTCTTTTTGTGTTATAACCAATTTTATGGTAATCTACCACTTCATATATAGGTTTCAGAATTGGTTGATCCCCCCATGAGATAACACTAATAAGAATACCAGGATTATGAAAGTGTTCAAAGGTCAGTTCCCTACCTTTGCCAGTCACTGGTACTTGATTATTGATGCTTTCCCCATCTCTTATTGATGTGTTCTTCTGACTTGTATCTCTAGAAAGTTGTCAAATACTATTTGTGAATCTAATATCTACATCTTAGAGGACCTCCCCTACCTTCATGGGGTCAGTGATAACCTTTGTCGCATTATTTGTTTTTTCTACCATGGGAGTTGTCATTTTTTGGGGTGAAGAGGGATTTTGTTCCATTGTTGTGGCTTCTTCATAGTCTTCAACATCGTTCTACCTCTCATGTCCTTGGCTCCTAGACGTGTCACATGCAGTTTTCCCTTCCACACCTGAAATTTATTCACTTTCTCCTTTATCCAGGGTCTCTTCCTCTGGGATGGATCCCTTCTCATCACTTTCATCTTTATTTTCTATATCTTCCCCCTGGTCTATAACACATCCCTCACCCTACCCCACTAAAGTGGAATTTTATGGGTCCAACTCTTCTTCTTCATTCTCTTGATCACCTCTTCCTTCAAATTCAAGCTGTGACTAATTCCTTGAGGGATTAATAATTCTTTTTGTTGTATTCATATTTGTCCCCATATCCAAGGGTTAAAGTCTTTAGAATAAAAATGATGTCTAATATCTATATGCCGAACTCATTGATAATGGGGACTGTTATGTTATCCAAATCCTCACTGTCATCATCATATATTGTGATGAGGTCACTAATTACTGGTGCAAGTATTCTTGGGCCTGGTGTCACTGTCACAGTATCAATTTTTGGTATGGGACCTAAATGTTCCACCTGTTCCTATCTTTCATCCACTTGTTCATTGTCCCTTGTAGGAGAAGTTTCCCTTATAATTGTTTGTTCTTCTTCTATCATATGCATGTCTATAGGAGTTATTGTAGGTGGTATGAATGCCTGAAGAGTAATATTTTTCTCGTGCTCTCCAAACATTCTTTCCACCTCTTCTAGGAACCTTTTTTATTCAATCCTCCTTGTTTCTTTCTCTATATTCTCATTTTGGGATTTTATAGTAGGCCCTGTTATCTATTCTAACCATTCTAAATTGTTCATATCCCGACATAACTTTGAAATGAGTAATATCTGACTTTTCTTTTCTTTGCAGGACTTCTTCCCAATATAAGGCATTTTCAATGAAGTTCACATCATCAAAGGTGTCATGTGCATATGACCAATGAGATATCACTTTACCAGCCTGTTAAGAAACTAGATATTCTAGGTCATGTTTCTTATACCTTCTAGTGTAGAACCTATACTAAACCTGATTTTTGGCTTCTTTTCTAGCCCGAGTAGTATCTTTCACCAAGTGGTAACCTACATCAAATCCATATGGGATGAATTCTCTTTTCTTTTATTTCACCAAGGATATGTTGAAACCATGTAGGATGGTGTGGTAACAAATTTCGCCCAGGACTATATTGTATGGTACATGGGACGGTGTGTGGGGATCTAGTGCATATGAAATTTATGAGATAGGTACTCTTTTATTCTAAATACCAATTCCCTATCCTAGATATCAATTTTGTTGTTGCTTCAAAGAGCCTTGGAATTTTTTTTTTACATATTATGAAATAGACCCTAGAAAAAAATTCATCACAGATTGCAGCATAAGATTGTTTATACCTATTTTCCCATAAGACACTTAAATAAACATGAAAAACTAATTCTAAGACATTCCAACTTAACCCTATCCTTGGAAATATAGTTTTGGCAAAAATTGCATCTAATAGGTATGAGGCCATAAAGAATCAAGAGATTTTTCCTTCTTTTGGTTTTTGTTTTTACTCAACCCTAACGCTCAATTGTTTAGAGATTATGGCACCCCAATTGAAGACACTTCCAGATATATCCATTATGTAGGATAGGGGCATCCAGGATTTTGAGAACATGGTACAATCCTTCTCCCTATATAGTTGGAATATCAGGTCCATGAGGAAGATATATGGTTCTCTTAGATTTATAGTGTGTTACCATTCATATCATTTTTTCACAAATTATTTTTCTTCCTTCCACCCAGATGCCAAAAGCTAATTGGTGTTATGTTTTCCATAAAACTTAACCATGAAGTCGGTGTTGAGACAAACTTAGGGTTCCCTAAGTTTGTAATACTTGCTGACCTCCATGGGAAAGAAAATACCAACACATTGGCCATTTACATCATTAATCATGCACTTTTGAGCCTGGATGTGATTGATTATCAATTATAAGGTTTCTATGTAGGGTAGAACTGGGGTTATGGAAGCCACCATGTACAAAGACAATAATTTGATATTCTAGAAAACTTGGTAATCTAAGACTCTTAATTATGGGTCACTATGAGGGGTGAATTCAAGAAAGTCATCATGACAAATATTATTGTAATGTTCAATCCAAGTGGGCATAGGTACCTTAGCCACAATGCTTATATATGTATCTCTATATATTGGTGGTGGAGCTGGCAGCTTCTTTTGTGACATCTTTATTACAGGCTCGACTTTGGGTGTGAGCTCCAATATCTGGAAATTGGAGGACTCAAAGCTCCTCCAACCATGGTATTCTTCCCATTTGGCATCTTAGGTGATTGTCAACTCATTGGTCTTCGAGGAGGCATGTTTCCTAGAAAATAAAAGATAACTTATCTCAGTCCTTTTTCTATTATACAATGTGAAATAAAAGGTTTGTCATTAGAACCAAATACTTGTGAAATATGAATTTTCCTAATTCAGTACTTACCAGTGTCGAGATTACAGATACCCTAACAAAAATTATCTTCAAGCGGAATTACTGGTTATTCAAGAATATTTTTTAATAGAAGGTATTGACTACTCTATGCACACAATAACAACCTACTCAAACCTCATCAAATTCAAATAGTGTATTTTTCATAAGTCCCATCTGGATTTATCACAGTCGAGTACAATGAACATATTCATGGATATTCAAGGATTGAATGCATCGTCAATGCCATAATTTGGGATCAATGAAATATGTAAATCAATGGTGCAAGTGGACATTAGTTTGGTTCATCGGTGATTTCAAACAATGATGGGTTAGCACACATGATCGATGAGATCCAGGATTGGAGAATACTCTTGTTCGATGGTTTAAATGGAAGTCAATAATGTTTGATCACCGATCCCGATGTAGATTTGTTATGGCTTTCATAACTTACTCAACGAATTTTTGAAGAATGGACGTGGGGACACTCACAATGTTGCCTGAAGTTTAGGGTTTCCTCTCAACCAATGTGGCTAATTCACATAGGTCAAAATTGTGAAAGGTATGTTATGTGGATGACCCATGATGCAACAAATCACGTAGTTAACCGATCATTGGCAAGTGTTTCAGCTTAAAAAACAACGACTGGTCTATGGTTAAGTTTCACCAACACTAACGAGCCATCGGTGATCGAAGAGTTGTCAGTGTATGTGTTAAAGTGAAGTCCATGATCTTGGTGTGTCGATGTTGGTGGAACACCATGGATCGACAATTGAAATTTTGTGGGTCCTAAGGAAATAATGCTTACCAACTCTCCGGTGACTAATGTAACATTATCGATGACAATTCCCCTATTCTTCCTCTCATCTTTCCTCATCATCTCACTTGGTGCCCCAATGGACGATGTGAAATGTTCAAGATGACATGGAACCTTCCAACTGGGCTTGGTGACTTGTCTTACCTGACTACTGTGATGATTACAACATGGTTGACAGGGTGGAGATATGATGCAGACGCGCCACCTAGGGGCACGTCCGCTTCCACAGGACCTTCTTTCCTTCACGGCCCGAAGAACTCAAAGGTTCTTCTGATTCCCTATCGAGAATCTTTCTTACCCACAACAACTCTTCCAAGTGATTTCCCTTAGTGATCGGGAAATCGGAATTCATGATATCGTGAATTTTATGGTCGCGTGCCTTATGCTTCACAATACCCCGAATCCCGATGGGTAAATGTCAACACTCTCCTGTTCCTATCGGGAATCCTCTCGTCAGGATTTCAGCACTTCTGATGTTGAAAACAACTTGCCTCGCGGATCCTTGACTCCCGATATGCTGATACACCTACGCACACGACACTTGTCCACGCTTTTTGATACTTGTGTCCCACTCTCCTGTGGCAAATCGAGAAATCGCGTATCGGGATATCGCGATTCCCATTGCACTAGTTCACGGAATTCTCCAACTCCTGAACCCTGATATGGTAACACCTATCCTTCACTATCTTCCGTTGTGGCCCACACGACTCTCTTGTCGGGATATCGTGAATCAAAACTTAAAGTGGCAAGATTTTCTTTCCTTTGGAAACTCCGATGCCCCGAACTACGACTCTTCTAGATCTCTTGACACGCGTCCCCACTGATGGATGGTTCAAAGCTTATCGGGATATCACGGATCGTGATTTCAATGTGCAAGTGTTTCTCACCTTCAAGAACTCCGATATGCCGATCCCCGATGCGTCGGTCCTCCGATGGTTCCCGGTCTCCTTCTCTGCTGTGATGATAGTTGGCTCCCACTATGGCGCCTTTTCTCAGCCCTGATATGCTGACAGTTGCCCCCCCCCTGATCTGGGTTTCACGTATCGCGATTTCAATATGTAAGAGTTTCTTGTCTTTGAAAACCCCGATTCTCCGATCCCCAACTTCCTCGGATCTCCTGACACGCATCCTCAAAATGAACGGTTCAGATCTTGTCAGGAAATCACAGATCGCGATTCCGTATGACAAGATTTCTTTGTGTTCGAAAACTCTGATTCTCCGATGCGCCAAGACACCAATGGTGCTTGGTCTCTACCATGTGTCCTCCTCTTCCAACTTCTGCATGGACCACGTGCTCCGATGCCTTATCGGGAAATCACGTTTCGCGATTCTGAAATGCACAAAACCTTTTCTCCCGAGATCTCCGATATCCCGATTACCGATAACGCCTTCATGTCGATCTTCTCCCGGTGGCGCTAGATGATTTCCATGCATCCTCTACAAATGGAAGGTCCCAATTATGTCGGGATTTCAAGACTTTCAATGACCTAGTTCTCACGACCTTGAGAACTCTGATCTCCTGATGGCTGATATCCCAATGACAACTCCTCGTGGCGGGACTTCTCTTATTTCTCACGAGGCTTATCTCCCTTGCAGCTTCTACATATCTGATGGTTGTCGGTGAACTTGCACCAAATCTAACGGCTCAGACCTGTCTTCCTTCCCTACGCTTCTCTTGGGGATTAAACTCCGTGCACCTTCTCCCGATCCAACGGCTTACGGGATTTCTATATGAGATCCGACGGCTATCGGTCTCCTCCTTCTGTAGTCTCCTCGTGAGCTCCTCTGGACGTAGAAATCAATGGTCCAGATCTGTTCTCCTGCCGATCTGGTGGCTGACGCTGCTCCTTCTGAGATTCTTGCGCTTTCTTCCTGCCTTGGGAGAATTTCCAAGGTTCCAAAGGCCTCGACCTTTGCTTCGTTTCTCTCTTCGAACTCCTTCACTCTGAGCTTCGCTATGCGTATGAGAATGATGTTCCTCCAAAGCTTCTGCAAACACTCAGACCCCTTGAGGGATTTTGTCTTTCTTCTCCCATAGATGGAGAATATGGATGCCCTCCTGGCTATCCTTTTGCCTCGAGAAACTTCTTGCTGAGCCTTCTGGGCGTTCAATAATCCCAGGGAAGATCCTTAGATGGATTCTTCCTTCAGCCTCCAGAACTCCCAGAGTTCTCTTCTGGTTTTTGTGCCTGTCTGCACAATATCTCCAATTTCCCACCTGGTAGAGTTCTTTCTCCACAGAACTTTCAACAGTTCTGTCTTTTCCCTCTGTGCACTCCTTGCACTCACTCAATGCCCTCCTGGCAGAGCTCTCAGAATCCTCAGTGATTCTGGTCTTCCTCGAACTCGCAACAAAGTTCTTCCTCCAGCACCTCGTGCTTACGCTCAATGCCCACTTGGCAGAGCTCTACAGAACTCCTCAGAGATTTTGTCTTCTGAACTCACAATAGAGTTCCTCCAACTGCACCACGTGCATATGCTCAATGCCCACCTGGCAGAGCTATTTACAAAATCCTCCGCAGAATTCTATCTGCAACTGTGTTCTCCTACACAGCCTTGCCTCTTGAGGTGTTCAGTAACCTCAAAGGTCTTCCTCCTGAGTTTTTGACTCCAACTCTTGTGCCTCAGCATGCCTTTGTCTGAACCCGTAGTGTTCAGAAGTGCCTCCTCAGTGCACCGGTATTCAGAGACTGCAGTGCTCTGTCACGCCCTCCTGGCATGAAACCTCAAAGACCTTCACCCTGGAAGTCAAACACACTACTGCAAATGAAAATCTAACACACATACATTCACAGCATATTAAAGAACACATACAGACATCCATATAACACAGAATATCATGCAGGAAAAACTGCTCTGGTTATATTAAAATGGAAAATGCCTGTAATTACAATGTGTTTCTGAGCTCTCTCTGGCTCTTCTCTACTCTGCTCTCCTATCTCATCTAACTCAAAATGAGATATCTAAATATATTTTACCTGAGGGGCTCATTGAGCGCTTCCCTCCAGGTCTACCTATCTTAATAAATTACATTCAATGGTTGTCTAGTCCAGCGCCTAGATCTAGATCTCAACCGATCTAGCATTAAATCCGATCCTATCTAACGCCTGCTCAAAGGCATGGCTTTCATGGCTCATCAGCCTAAGCATTCAATTACATTCCTTTCAAATTTAAAATGAGGTTGTGCCTCCATTAAATGCACGATTTGAATTCGCTGGCGTGGCTGGCTGGCTGGTTGGCTGATGTGGAGAGATGCTCCAGCATCAAGATATCCATACCCACATGGTGGATAAAAGACAAGGTGATTTGTTCCTATATCTACGAGTCCCTATTTCAAGTTGTCTCATGCTGAAGATATACCCTAAATAGTGACAGTTGAGATGGCTTCTTGAGTTGATTGGACAGTTAGGGTCTTGGGGAAGTTCATTCATTGGCATCATCACTTGGATTTTTCTTGATGAATTTTTCTATGTGCATCACCAGGAACCGAAGATCAATGTAGTATCAACATCGGCGAATTCCTTTACTCACTATCTATCGTTGCCCATGTTAAATTTGATAGCATCGACAGTCATTCTCCAATGAGAGGCCATATGGGCCACCCTGAGGCTAGCCAGGGAGATTTGCAGAATCAACCAGTCTTGTGAGGTATTGAAAAAATCTAGGGGGAAATAACAACCTATGTGAGTCAAACCAAAAGTTAGGATGAATGAGATGCTATATGACTCTAATGCAAAAGTCAGGGGGAAAGTACAACCTCTATGAGAATAGAGAGTCTAGTGCAAAAGTCAGGGGGAACGTACAACCTCTGTGAGCATAGACAGACTAGTGAAAAAGTCAGGGGGAACATACAACCTCTGTGAGCCTAGTCAAACCTTGTGAGCCAAGAGAAAAATTAAAGGTATCTAGAAAAAGTTAGGTTGAATGTAAAATTCCTATGAGCTAGAAAAAAACAATATTCCTAATATTGCAAATGATGTAATTGTATTGATCTAGTGCATTGGCACGTGTAAACATTATCCACCATGAATAGAATTTTGAATTTCCTTGTCAAGAGTTGTAACTAAATTCTTGAGTCTAGTTCTATCTTAGAACTAAAGTGTAATGTTGAGTTTCAACTAAAGTCTTAAGTCTAGTTCTAAGTTCGAACTAAAGCATGTCAGTCTCAAGTCTAGTTCTAAAGTTTGAACTAAAGTGTAATGCTGAGTTGTAACCAATCTCAAGTATAGTTCTAAGTTCGAACTAAAGTATGAAGCTGAGTTATGACTATTGCATGCAATCAGGTTACTATTTTGAGCTTCTCTTCTTCCCCTCTTCATCCTATATAAGAAGAGGTTGAACCCTCTCCTCAACTCAGTTTTGCAACACAATTCTGCAATACAGTTTTGAAACACGGTTTTCATATGTAGGTTGAGGGTGAAGTAATAGAGGAGCACATCAGTGATAAAAAGGAAGCATATCAAAGGTGTATTTCAGCAAGGTCTTGTAATTCTTTGTCAGATCAGAGTCATCTTGTCAAGCTCTTTGAGAGAAGTACATTCATGGTGGATATTTGTAAGAGATCTTACATTATTAATGCAGTAACGGAATATTGTTTGTTGGGGTTTTTCTCCCTATACAGGGTTTCCCCAAGGTATATGTGTTGTTGATGTGCATGCTTAATCATTTACATAGTTATTTCTATTCGATTATGATTTGGTATTGTTGAAGTATATTGAGCTGGAATCAAAGTATTGAAGGAAATAAAAGAATTAATCTGCATAAGAAATCAAGCTCATAATTTAACATGGTATCAGAGCTTAGGGTGTGTTAAACGTGTTGAAGTGCAGCAACAGGTACACAAAGATCCAAGTGACAATGATTAAGTTTCCAGTGTGAGGACCATGGCATCCTCCATTTCAGTGAGGGCTGAAGATAGGCTCAAAGGAGCTACCAAATTTAATGTGTGGAAGCTCTGTATAACAAATATCTTACAAGAGCGTGATCTTGTGCAATATGTGACCACAGTGGTGGAGGAACCAACAAATAATGTAGGAAGAACAACCTTCAGGAAGAGTCCAACAAAGGCCAAGTGAATCATGTTTGACTTAGTCAAAGACAGTATCATGCTTGCAATGACTTCGTTGATGACTGCTAAGGACTGTATGGATACCTTGGTGAATCTGTATGAGAAACAGGCTCCAAGTCATAAGAGGACACTTAAGCACAAGCTTAATTATTTGAAGATGGAGAAAGGTGAATCGATGGAATATTTATGTTCCAGGATAGCTCAGATCAGAGATCAACTTTTGGTCACAAGGGTGACAGTGGACGATGATGATTTAGTTCAGGCCATTTTTGACAATCTTCCTTTTTCATGGGAGACCTTCTTATCCAGTGTAAGTGGGAGAGAGATTCAGCCCACGTTTGAGAGGTTATGGAATGATTTCCTCCGGGAGGAGAGTCGCACAGCTACCAGGAGCAAGCCAACGAAAGAAGAGAAGTCAACGCTAGCATCAAGATTTAAGGGAAATAAGAAAGGCACTTTCCAGAAAGGCTCTCAATGGAAGCCAAACATCAAAGGTACATTCAAAGGAAAGAATATTGATACATCTAAGATTAAATGATTTAGTTGTAATAATTTGGGTCATTTTTCTAATGATTGTTGGTTTAGAAAGAAATATCCTAGGAAAGGGAAACATCATGCCTCAACTGTTGAGGATGATGAATCCAAAAGAAATCAAAAAAGTCCTTCTAATGAGAAAGAAAATAGGAAATAATATTATTTGGTTTCTTCTTTATCCAGTTCAGTTTCCACGGGGCCAAAAACTTGGTTAGTAGACAGTGGTGCATCAAAGAACATGACAGGGTACAAGTAGATCCTCTCAGATTTCGAGACAAAATATTTTGCAGAGGAGGTCGAGCTTGGGGATGAAAAATGTTACAAGATAGAGGGAGTAGGTTCTATCTCCTTCAGATTGGAATCTAGGGCTAGACTTCATGTTGATGAAGTATTATATGTTCCAGGGCTCAAGAAGAATCTACTATCAGTTGCAACCCTTGAGGACAAGGGATATTGGGTGATATTCAAGGATAGGAAGGCATTACTATGGGCTAAAGGTAGCCACTTAAGTACAAAAAAACTCATTGGAACTCGCAGCGGAGGACTGTACATCATGTTAGGATAGTCAGTTCAAGAATTGTCTCATGATGCGACTAGCTACAACGATTTGTGGCACAGAAGACTTGGACATCTTCATTACAAACCTCTTCCAGATCTATAGAACATGGTATGTGGCATGCCCTCTATTTATCTTAGTAAAAATGAAATTTGTAAGGGATGCATGCTAGGTAAAAATATAAAGAAATCATTTCCTAGTAGTGACAATAGAGATCAGGGCATCTTAGATCTGGTTCATTCTAATGTATGTGGTCTCATGTCATTTCCCTCACTCAGCGGTTGTTTGTATTATGTCATTTTTATTGATGATTACTCAAGAAAATGTTGGATATATTTTCTTAAAGCTAAAAGTGACACATTTGATAAATTCAAAGAATATAAATCCTTTATTGAAAAGAAGATAGGGAAACACATCAGAATCCTTAGAACAAATAATAGAGGAGAGTTTTAATCTCTTCAGTTTGAGGATTTCTGCAAGTCAGCAGGAATCAAGAGACAGTTGACCGTGCCATATAACCCTCAGCAAAATGGTGTTGCTGAGAGGAAAAATAGGACTATTTGTGAGGCATCGAAAGAAATGATGTTTGACCATGATCTGCCAAATTATTTATGGGAAAAAGATACCTACATTGCCGTGTATATTCAGAACAGGTGTCCACATGCTATTTTGAAGGACAAGACTCCTAAAGAAGTCTTCTCAAGGATCAAAATTGAAGTAGGGAATCTAAGGATATTTGGATGTCCTGTGTATATTCATGTTCCTAAGGAAAAGAGGACAAAGATGGAACCCTCGGGAAAGAAAGGGGTTTTATGGGGTACAGTGAGAACTCCAAAGCTTACAGGATTTATGTACCAGGTCAGAGGCAAATAGAGGTAAGAATAGATGTGACTTTCCATGAGGAAGCCACATTTAATAAATCTAGAGAGCTTCAACAGGATTCAGAATCAGTTCAGCAAACTTCACCTTCTTTTGAAAATGAAGATTCGGATGATCAGAGGGAGGAACCTCGTGAAGGGCCAAGTAATGAGCCCCTAGAACGTGCTGAAGTGTTATAAATAACTCTCAAAGAACCTCCAACCAAAAGGAATCCAGGTTGGCTTAAATAAATAGTGCAGGAAGCAGAAAGGATAGCTTCTCCCAAAGGAACTTTCAGGGAAAGGAAGAGGCCTCATAGGTTTGGAGGATATGTTGCACTGATGAGTAACATTAGTGATGTCTAACCTTCTTCATTTGAAGAAGCAAATAAATTACAAGAATGGAAGGATTCCATGCTTGAGGAATATAGGTCTATTGTAAAGAAAAATGTTTGGGACATTGTGCCAAGGCCAAAAGACAAATCAATGGTTTCTTCCAAATGGAGCTATAAGATCAAACATGCAGCTGATGGAAGTGTGGAAAATTTCAAAGAAAGATTTGTATCCAGAGGCTTCACTCAGAAATATTTGTAGCAAGAGGCTTCACTCAAAAAGAAGGAATCCCCTATGAAGAGACTTTTGATCCTGTAGCCATGTATACCTCCATTCGAGCTATTATTTCTTTAGCTTTCGTACTTGGTTGGAAACTACATTAGATGGATGTAAAAACAACATTCTTGAATGGAACGATTGAACATGAGGTCTTTGTGGAACAACTAGATGGTTTTATACTGCATAAAAAAGGCACTCATGTATGCAAGCTAAGGAAGGCTGTGTATGGTATTAAGCAAGCTCCCAGAGTTTGGTATGACAGGATTGATGGATTTCTTAAAATCCTAGGATTTTAGAAAAGTGATGTTGATGAAAATTTATGCTTCAAGGTAAGAGGTAACCAACCTGTTATACTAATCATGTATATTTATGATCTCTTTCTACCAAGAAATGAAGGGCTAGTACCCTGGTGTAAGAGGGAGATAACCTCAGAATTCGAAATGAAAGACTTAGGCTTGATGCATTACTTCCTAGGATTGGAAGTGTGGCAAAGACAGGGTGAGATATTTCTGGCACAAGGAAAATACACAGTGGATGTACTAAAGAGGTTTGGTATGATGGATTGAAAATCCATGTCTACTCCGATCGTTACCAACCTGAAGAAGATGCATGATTCTTATACAGGTTTAGATTTGGTGGATCCCATCATGTATAGGCAGTTGATTGGATCATTGATGTACATGATCCACACTAGGCCAGATATATGCAATGCAGTGATTGCAATGAGTCAGTTCATGACTGAACTGAGACAAAGACACTGGGTGGTATAAAATCACCTCTTCAGATATTTTAGAGGGACCATTACTTATGGTTTGAGATATACATCCAATGGTGGTTTATTTCTTCATGGGTATGCAGATGTTGACTGGGCAGGAAGCCCAGTGGATCAGAAGAGTACTTACGGATACTGCTTCAGTTTAGGATCCTCTATGATATCTTGGTCAAGCTGAAAGTAGGGATCCATTGCACAGATTACAACAGAGGCTGAGTACATTACAGAAAGTGATGCTAGAAAGGAAGCAATATGGCTCAGAAAATTGGTTTTTGGGTTGTTTGGTGACAAGCTTGAGACGACGGTGGTTCACTGTGATAATCAAAGTGGCATAAAATTGACAAAGAACCCGGTATTTCATGACAGGCCAAAACATATTGACATGAGGTACCACTACATCTGAGACTTGGTCCAGAGAAAAACTATAAAGTTATAGTACATGTCCACGAGCGAGCAGGTAGTTGATATCCTGACCAAGCCTCTGACCTCGAGAGAGTTTTTCCAGCTGAGAGGCAAGCTTGGTGTGGCTAAGAATGACTCCCTCACTGAGAGGGAGTGTTGAATTTGGCAGCATCGACAGTCATTCTCCAATGAGAGACCATATGGGCCACCCTGAGGCTAGCTAGGGAGTTTTGGAGAATCAACCAGTCTTGTGAGGTATTGACAAAATCTAGGGGGAACGGACAACCTCTGTGAGTCAAACCAAAATTTAGGATGAACGAGATGCTATGTGATTCTAATGAAAAAATTAGGGGGAACGTACAACCTCTGTGAGCATAAACAATCTAGTGAAAAAGTCGGGAGGAATGTACAACCTTTGTGAGCATAGATAGGCTAGTGAAAAAGTCAGGGGGAACATACAACCTCTGTGAGCCTAGTCAAACCTTGTGGTACATGAGAAAAAGTCAAGGTATCTAGCAAAAGTGAGGTTGAATGTAAAATTCCTATGAGCTATAAACAAACGATATTCCTAATATTTCAAATGATGTAGTTGTATTGATCTAGTGTGTTAGCACGTGTAAACATTATCCACCATGAAGAGAATTTTGAATTGCCTTGTCAAGAGTTGTAACTAAAGTCTTGAGTCTAGTTCTATCTTAGAACTAAAGTGTAATGTTGAGTTGCAACTAAAGTCTTAATTCTAGTTCTAATTTCTAACTAAAGCATGTCAGTCTTAAGTCTAGTTCTAAAGTTTGAACTAAAGTGTAATGCTGAGTTGTAACCAAACTCAAGTCTAGTTCTAAGTTTGAACTAAAGTATGAAGCTGAGTTATGACTAATGCATGCAATCAGGTTACTATTTTGAGCTTCTCCTCATCCCCTCTTCAGCCTATATAAGAAGAGGTTGAACCCTCTCCTCAACACAGTTCTGCAATACAGTTTTGAAACATAGTTTTCATATGGAGGTTGAGGGTGAAGTAATAGAGGAGCACATCACTGATAAAGAGGCAGCATATCAAAGGTGTATTTCAGCAAGGTCATGTAAGTCTTTGTTAGGTCAAAGTCATCTTGGAAAGCTCTTTGAGAGAAGTACATTCATGGTGGATATTTGTAAGAGATCTTACATTATTAATGCAATAAAGGAATATTGTTTGTTGGGGTTTTTCTCCCTGTATAGGGTTTCCCTAGGGTATATGTGTTGTTGATGTGCATTCTTACTCATTTACATAGTTATTGCTATTCGATTATGATTTGGTATTGTTGAATTATATTGAGCTGGAATCAAAGTATTGAAGAAAATAAAAGAATTAATCCACATAAGAAATCAAGCTCATAATTTAACAACCCACTCGTTTATTGACATGGTCGAAGCCTGAATTTTATTGGTGTCTGTTGTTCCTGAGTTTATGTTTTAAGGCTATAAAACATACCATCAAGGCATCCGTAAATGATTTAAAGAAATGATTTGGAAATAAAGAATCAAAGAAAGATCAGAGAAGATTCAGTTTCTCAACTGCCTCTGTCTTGCTTCCTATTGTTCTTGGATGCTAATGTCTTGTTCAATAGCAGCCCATGATCTTTCTAACTCAACCCGGTTAGTTGTTGTTTGTAAAATGGTATTGAATAAATTTAAGGAAATACTGGTTTGATCCTGAAGGCCCGGTTCAACGTTGGGTTGTCTTCTATTTGGGACAGTCATGGATGATAAAACTTTATTTGTTTATAAAGGGATTTTAATCAAGTTGTTACTTCAGATTTCCAGAGATGAGATCAAGGAAAACAATTTTAAAATCTAAAACAATAATGTAAACACATTCAAGGCCGTTTCCTGGTTTTGTAACAATTTTGGGAATTGTAAACAACAAATAAACACTACAGAGAAATATAAGGCTTTAATCAAGAAAGAATCTCATATTTCAATAGACAATGATGAAAGAAAATGAGGTTTCTAACAAGAGTTAAGTATTAAGGAACAAAAGTTTTACAGGTCGTAAAATTACTAAAGTGATTTCAGAGGAAAAACTATAAATCTTTTGACATCCAAACCAATCTGAAATATAAATCAATGATATATATAACTTCAAATTGATTACTTGTTAGAGAAAACATTAAAAGAAAAATTCAGCAAAATATACTAAACAGGGAGAAGACACATAGCTACAAAGTTGCAGGATCCAGAATCTCGTTTGTGATCTATATTCTGATGTATTTCAAAACTGATATTACAAAATGGCTCTCTTCAAAATTTCTGAAGCCCTTTCTAAGCCTTTAGAAACTATATTTATACATTTTCATCAAAGTTTCTTGTTGGTGACTAACCAACTTCCTAATATTTCGGTTACATAAAATAATGTCAACCGTTTACAATTTCTTTTAATTTCTAATAAATAAAACCTTTTAAAAAAGGTTTTAAGCTTGCGTTGATGAATTTCCTTTTTCCGCATCAATACACTGAACACATTTCCCTATAAACTTCACAAAGATCCTGGGAGCATCGGGTATCTCATTTGCTTCAAATGAGAAAACTTTCTTCGGCAATTCGGGCAACCGACTTTCTATCATTCTTTCTGTGAATTTAACAGTTTTTAATTTTAGACTTGAAGTCACCATCCACTTGTTGATTTATGTGATGTTGATCAATTTAATGTTTGAAATATATGCTTTCTTTTCCTCCAGTTCTTTTCTAAACCTCAGCTGGTGCTTGGCAATATTGATTTCACCTAACAATCCGGAACAGTCATATGTTCCGATATTCAATGAATCTCTTTCAAAGAGATCAAAGATTCCCTGGCAATCCTCATTAACTTCTCTTGTGATTCATTTATATTCAGCCAGTTTTGTTTCCCGCACTTTTATCCTTATATCCCCTTTAACCTGTTCAGAAATAGATAATTTATGAGTCTTTCCAATTTCTTCCTTTGATGAGGAAGCTACTACCTTCTGAAACGTTGCTATGGCTGCTTTCGCCTCCCTTTATTTCTGGAACACATTCTCCAAAGACTTATTTGATTCCTGAAAATAATTTTGGATTTCTTCTAGATTCAAGAACACTTTATGTTGCTCCTTCTCTATTCTTACATATATCTCCAATGCCTGTATCGTGAAATTTTCAAGTTCTACTACCTGGTTAGTAATAGAAACAATCTTATCTTGCAAATGTTTTCTCTCTTCTCCTAGCTTTTGAACCTGTTCCTGTGTGACCTGTATTAAGTGTTTTGCCTCATCCAAGTCTTTATTCAATTTCTAGATTTCTTTCATATCCTTTAGTCTAGCTTGTTCTAGACCTTTATGTATTCCCCAACTAATATTTCTTTCACTTTCCTTTAATTTGTCTTGCAACTGGATTATTGTTTGGTCCTTTTGTTCAAGCATAGATGTTAAATTTCCAACAGAATAGATATCAGATGGCGCTATAGCACCCATTGTACCTACTAATTCTGTAGCAAACTCTCCTTCCTTGAGTTTCTTTCCATCTATGATAACTCTATGCTTTTTAATCATTCCTTCTCCTCTTGGATGAATTTCCTGTTTCAAGACTGCTCTTCGCTTTTTGCTGAAAAAGTAATCTGATGGGGGGATTTCATCTCTTGAAATCGGCTCTAGATCACTGACATATAAAACTCCTTCATGGGGGTTTCCAAAAGTCGACTGTAATGGAGTTAAAGAGGTGATAGGACTAACAAGTTTTGTTGAAGTTGTTGATCCTATTTTTTCTGGAACATTCTTCATAGTTTCTGGAATTGTTTCTGGCTCTTTTCCCTTATCCATTCTCGATTCTTTTGTTTGAGAACCCTCTGCGTCTTGGGAAGGTATATCTATATTCTTCAACTTACCTTTGTCATTTACTTTACCCTGAGTATTAGTTTCAAACCCTAGAGGGGTTTCTTCCTTTTCTGGCAATGGGGTCGAAATTTCACCCTGTAAAATCTTAGGCAGACAGCTTCACCTATGGCTTTGAAAAGATGCAAACCCAGCCTGTGAGTCAGGTGGCAAGGCCTGGACTCTGTTCAACACTTCTTCATAAGACTTAACATATTTGAATATATCATCATAAATAGAAACTTCATGTTCATATGCCTTTAAATTACAATGTATGTAATGCCTACTTATTATTTGGTAGGGGTCAAATTTTTTGTGCTCAATATTTACTAACTTCACTTCTTCCAATGACTTGGCCTCTACCTTAGAATGGCCTAAATTTGATAAAGGAAATTTCCTGACATGAACAGGGAAAGATGGCCATGCTTTTTTCTGAAGTGCTTTTAATTCCAATCCAACACCGCCCTTGGATATCTGATGAGATACTTCTCTGCATACCAGTCTGTCTGGTAAGAATTTCGGGAGTGTGTGGGGGGGAATGGAATAGCCATAAACTCTAATATAGGAAAAATTTTCTTCAATAAACCATTCGACAACTGATTTAAGACTTTCTATGACTGCATCAGAAATGTGAGGGGGTTCGCATCCAAAAAATAATTTGTGCATAGGAATAATGACAAAATGACAAACCTCGTAAAATGCCTCTTTATCATTTTCTTCCCAAAGGGCCGAGTGGTATTCATGAATGGGTTATGGACATGAAGTGCTCCAACTCCAATTCATTAATGGAAAGGGGGTCATAAAACAGATTGCATCCATAATGTATTCAGACATATAAAAGGACACTGGTTGCCCCTTTGACTTGGCTGCTTTGTAATTTAAAATTTCTTGCGTTAGGTTATCTGACAAAATTTTATGCCAGTTAAAACCATTTCCTTCTGAAACTTCCTCTAAGAAGGGTAACCAGTCTGCGTGAAAGTGAAAGGGATCTTTTCTCCCGAAAAGTCTGCATAACATCATGGCTATATAAACCATATATTCGTTTAAGGAGGATATAGCATAAATCCCATGAGAATCAGCCCTAAACTTTGCTTCAGACCTCGCCCATCCTCTAATCATGTCGGGGTATGTCTGGTCTGCCTCAATGCATTCTTTTCTCTGAAATTTAGCTAAAAATTCATCATTAAAGGTATGTTTATGATTCGGCGAGAGTTTATACATTACTTGAATGTGCTCAGGCCTGAATGAGCTGACGATAGCTCCTTGCTCATTCTGAATGCTCCTTGTTGGGATATCTACCTTGTCTAGAGCCCAACCGACCATATCAGTATATGCCAATAGCCTCGGATGCACAACAACCTTATGAATTTCAGACTCAGCAATGTCCTAGAGGTGACTTTCAGAATCAGGGTCAGCATTTTTTAGCTCGTCCTCCAGCAATTCAAAAATTCGAGTCCATGATTTGATGGAGTGTATGGCGTGCGGAGTAGTATCAGAGATAATGTCACCTTCATGTGTGTCTTCGTTTTTCTTCGGTGCCTTTTTAGGTGCCATGGCTCTGCGTTTGACTTGAAAACCTATCACAGAAAACGTATGAATAGGCTCAGCTTAAAATTTAAATACAGACGTTCGAACGTTTTCTTAGAATATATTTTAAAAATGACGATATTTGCACAACTGTCACGAATTTAAAGCTCTTAATGCAGAAGATATTTTCAAAGATATGCATTTAATATCCGTACTCAGGCTCTCTCGACTTTTCAAATAAACCAAGAAACTTACTTAATCGGAAAATGAAGCATTGATGAACACTTAAAGAAATATTAACTTTAAACCTGTTTTAGAAAGAGGATTTATTAGTGTTAATTATGGATTAAATCCGAAAACATCACTTTTCGGGGTTTCGGAAGTCTTGATGTCGAAAGGTATGTCACCGAAAAAAACCCGATCGCCAAAATCGCGAAATCGCGATGCTTTGATTAAGATTTAAATGTTTTTATCACATTAATTAATTTAGATTAGACATTGTCGAAATTTCAGAAATCATGATGTCGAGATGTATGTTATCAAAGAAGTCCAGTCTCCGAAATCACGAAATCGCGATGACTTGTTTGTTTTAAATGGGACTTAACTTATTTTAATTAACTGAATAATTATGATAAGAGCCAAAACATAATTAGTTTAATCTCACATGATTTATGAATTGGGATTTCGGAAATCGAGATTTCAAGAAACACGATGACAAGAGACGCGCTCTCATAGAACCGTGAATCCCAAAATCGCGACATAATTATGTTAACCTTAAACCTTTCTTAGAAGAAACTAAGCTAATTCGTGTTTTAATTAAGATTTAAATGTATCGGGAAATCGGGAATCGGGTTTTCGTGATTCAATTTATATCAATCATCTGTTTGCGAAAAACCCTGAATCCCGACTTCTTTAACATCTAAATTAAAAAATCGCAAACTTAAAATTACAATCCGTTTTAAAAAAAAAATTCAAAGAGAGTTGGAAAACTTATATTTTTGTAAAATTTTATCCGTTCGTTATCCAAAAATAATTGATAAAACAGGTATCGCGAATTTAAAAATGATTAAATTCTTATTTTCAGAAAGCCGAAACCCGAAAAGTAAAAATCTAGGCCTTTAAGGGAGATTTTTTTTTTAAGATCTGTTTCAACAGTGTCGATGTTCCAAAGGGAAGAGTGTCTCATATGGCGCACTTGTATTCCATCACGGCTAATGCTCGGCATGCATCAATGTTGACATTCTTAAGAGATGACTATCGAATGTCGGGGAAAATCAATTCAATAGAAAAAAAAATATCTTTGAAAATGCTAAGTGTCAAAAACTCTCCTTTTCTGAGTTTTCATATTCTCCATCTTTCTCTCCATTCCAGTGATAATTTAGGCTAGGTTCGTGACTCATTTAAGAAAATAAAAACAAATTAAAAAACTCCAAAACTAATCATGGTCACGTGAAAATAACCTATGGATAAAATCAAAGAAAGTGGTACGCCAAAATTTTATGAAATTTTGAGGGTTTGTTGAGTGCTCAACAAATGGCGATTCATCGGTCGAAACTAGAATCTTTGTTTCTCTTCTTATGGGTATGGATTAGACATTTTGAGAGTCTAATCTCAACTCAAAACAACGACCCACAAATTAGTCATGCATGTTGTTGGCACAGGGGCAGACCCAGGGTTCAACGCTTCAACAGTGCACCCACAAAACCCTAACTATCGGCCCTTTCGACAACACCTGCGAAGTAGATGAAGTCTCACCTGAGGTAGAGGCAGGGGGGTTGTAGGACTCAAGTGTATACAACCTAGCTGGGACACAGATCTGTCATCACAATAATTAACACAACACTTAGAAATTAACATTCATTAGTCTTTGACACTTATTCACATCGTAGGTAAAAATCCTAATTACAGGACAACGCAGTATTCATCAAGGTCTAAGAAAATCAAACCATTCAGCAGATAAGATCATACTAGATATAACCTTCATTCATATTGTTAACCACTAAGCTACTACATCATATGCATCTAACATACATAAAGATTACAACACTAATCATAGATCACATCAATAACATATCAACCACATTGCACAAAGAAACCACAACACAGGATATACGTGGTTCACCCCCAACATGGGGCTACGTCCACCAACTGTTCTCCTCTTTTATTAGATTCTTCCAATATTCTTACATGCACAGAGCCACAAAGCCAACTCTGCATAGGACAGGAGATCTGTGGGCACCTCGCTAGATCCTCCTTCCTCGAGTTAGGTCCAAGCACCAAGCCTTTACACAGTTTGTGCACAAAGCACTTACAAAACACTTGCATTTATCTCTGGAAGCCTTAACATGTCTTCTTGCACATAGCTAACATTAGCACTAAGCCATCGTCATATTAGATCTCAATAAATTGACTCTTACTTACATCGCCTAACTACTTATTTATACATTACAAAAGAGGCCTAAGCATGGGTAATACCCATGGGATGACATCCCATACCCATTACATAAACCCTAAACCCAAAAATTCCACAAAAGGGGGCGAGATCCCGTGATCTCCGCTTAGCCCAGGTGCTCCTTCTTCGACCAGCCTGTCGAAGTCCCAAAAATTGTCAAACACAACCAAGTTTCTCCAAAACTTAGTCGAGGGCCAACAGGCCCCCAACACTCATCTATGACTCATACCGAGTCACTCTGATATGGAAAATTCTGCTTCGAAGGCCTCGAGATTGGCTCAAGATTCCTCGACTTGCTGCTTCGCCAGAGCCTCCTGCTCGGTGAACTCCTGAATGAATGTCTTGGTGACATGTCCTTCCAAGTTTTGTTACACTATGGTGACCACTTGTTCTAGATGTGCACCTTGTCCCTCGATCTCCTCAAAAAGTGTGCAGGCTTCGTCCTGTACCAGCTGGATTCTCTGGGTCGATTCCATGACCCTACTCTGGATGGCATGGACCTGCTACTGAACTGCACATTGTTCCTTTGACCTTTTCATATTCTCAACTCCATAAATCAGTTTTAGCTCCACTTGCACTGTCTATGCTTGTTTCTTTGCCTCCTGGAGATATTCTTCTAATGTTTGTAGTTCTGGGTCCTCTGCAAGGCGCTCATAGGTATGCACACTTTGGTTATTGAGTTACTTGCATTCTAACACCAATGCCTTGATTCTTTTGACTACGCTCAAGGTAGTTTCTTCCCTCTGGTATCACACTTCCTACAAAGTGCTTGACAATACCTACAATTCCAATTTTGATACTCTTGGTTGAAGCTACTGAATGTCTTCAGCGAGCTTCCCCACTTGGCCCTCACCTGTCTCTTTTTCCATCAGTGTCAATCCTAACATGGAGCAAAGTTCTCGAGTGACTTCTTCTCTAAATCCAATCTTCTTCATGAGCAGTTGATCTTTCTCTCTTTGGATCTTCTCTTTGTCCTCTTCAAACTTCGCTCAGAGGTCATCTTTCTCTTTCTGCGCAACCCAAATTTTCTCTAGGGATTCCTCCTTTGCTTGCTTCAAGGCATCTATGGCCTACTCTTTTTCCTCCGTGACTCAACTAAGGAAAGCCTCTGTCGCATCTGCTAATCTGCATAGTTGGGCAGGCTCATGTCCTACTTATATACCTATTGATGACAATGGCACAGTAGACACTACGCAGCTCGAATAGAGAGCATGTTGTACCCCTTTTAGCTCTGCCTCAATCCTTTCATACAGTGTCTCATGTCTTTCTTCGTTTCCCTGCAAAATGTCCTCCGAGGTATCTAATACAGCTGCGATGATGAGGTCGATATCATCCACCATAAGTATAGTCTGTAATTGAGACTTATTGGCTTGTGACTTCTTTTGCATTTAGAGTTTCTCTGGAGAAACCTTTCTTTTATTTGGTGTCTTGACCTCTATAAGGGGATCTTTAGGCGGTGTCAGTTCACTCTATTCCTACATGTATTCTTCCCCTTCATCCTCTTCTTAGTTTACTTTGTCATATCCTCCTCCTCCAGGTGACTCTGACACGGTTTCCTCCGATGCACTTTTATTTCCTGCACCTCTTCCTTCTTCTTCTTCTTCTTCTTAGTGTTGCTCAGTCCATCATATTCTTCTCGGGTGACTACAGGACTTCCGATGATATCGGGGTTGGAGAGTTATGTATTCTCGACTGGTATAAGGAATTTAGTCGGCTACTCCTTACTTATCTCCTCCATGTATTCATCAGTTAATTTATAGTATGACTGCAACTCCTCCTTGGTTTCATCCCTGCGCGTAGTGATGTAAACGAAGTGTTTGTCTGTGTGTAACTTCACCAGTGGCTTGAACCAATGGAGTGTATTTAGAGTCATTCGGGGGAATGAATCAATGGATCGCGTGAGCTGTAAGTAGTAAGCGTGGAAGACAGCATTCGACTTCCACTGCTTCACCATATTACTCAAGTACCACAAGGTGGTGAACCTCGCGACCAATGGTTCAAATGGCTAGGATTCTGGGAAGGTCTCTCCCTCCGGCATCTCCCAAGAGACAAAGGCAATGAGGATCAACAACCAACTAAAGTGAAACTCATAGCCCTGGTCTTGTGCTTCTCGGAAATCCTAATCCAACTAGTTGACGAGGTAACTCACCCAGTTCATATGCATCCATTCAATGCACTTTCCTACGAGGCCGATGATGAACCCTATGACCTGCATTGGTATATTCTTCCTGATGATCTTTCTTTCTATCATCTAACACGCACTGTTTTATTTTGTATGGAGGATACCTTGTAGCCCTGCTTCCCCTTCTCTACATCACCATATGTGTCCTTTATTCTTTGCGCCAGGGCACGATCTACAACCCTCCCTGGGTAAAAATCCTAAGGGTTTGGTCCCTGCATGCTCAATCCATTGATCCAGTGGATCAATGTTGGATCTATAGTGATGCACCTATTCATCCATAGGTACCCACCATGGAAGCATGACAAGAGGAGTTTAACGCACATGTTAACCTCCTGATGTTTGTCGAAGTGTGGTATCTTCATCACATTAAGGATTATTCATCTCGCAATGTCCATGGTCCATGACTAGGGGATTATCTTTGGCTTCTTCCCCATTGTCTTTTTCAAGTAATTATGTGCATAGATGATTTTAGGGGCGAAATTTTGCCCATGGGCGAAATTTAGGGGCTTCCAATTTTTTATTGGGCGAATTTTTTGTATTAAAGTGATTTTTTAAAACTTATATCATTAGCCCGTAATTTATTTTAGGGGAAAAATCATG
>SNQJ01S0001808.1:478240-498310 GCA_010110895.2 Picea sitchensis
TATAATTGACTAAAATATTCGCCAAAAAATTATATATACATTTTATATTATTGATAAAATAGCGCTCAATTTTTCCTATGTATCATGGGGATTCGCCCATTTATTATACATATAAATTTAGGGGGGGTTCTTAAAATCACCCCTGATTATGTGGTGTGAGAATTCCATAATTCTTGCAATCTCCTAAGTTGAAATCATTGATCTTGAGCATCATAATCTGTCCCAACTGCAGTCCAACTGCGTGTATCCCCTTTGGGAGGTACGTAGTGATCAGTGTATAGTAAAAATATCTTGGGACGTTGTCATGACTAACCACGCCAACCAGAGGTGGGATATAGTTAGGTAAGACCGATGGGATGAGCTTCTCATTCAGGTCATCGTCGTGCTTAATTCTTTTCTCTAACGCAGTTCGGGATGGCCCATATCAATGTGCAGTCGATGGGTATGCTTGCAATCCTCTCATCGACAAGGCCTATGCTCCTGTGGACATGGGCTTCTCAACCATAAGGTCTATTAGGATCTCCTCGACAGACTTCTCTACTTCTCTAAGTTCATTCAACATGCACGCTCTAGATCAGATATCTCAGATAGGTGAACGAATGCTCAAGGTAAACAAAGCAGTTGGCGAGGTCTCAAATGCACAACGCGGTATCAATTAGTTCTCTACGGGATTGAATATCTCAGTTTTCAAAAGTGTCCCCAATGAGACATGCAACAGACTAAGTAGACAACGTCGTAACATATTCCTCCAACGGGCAGGAATGCCTCAATCAATATGATTCCATTCGTTATGGTACGGTCCTAATGGTCCAATGGTGATATTTCTGGCAATAATTGTGTTTCTATTCATTCTAGAGCGTTGTTCTAATGGTCAAGACGCCTCCAACGGTCATATTTCTTCAGCGTGGTGGAGTGCCAGTCTGAGTTTATCTTCTATTCCGATGAGGTTCAAGTTCTGCAGTCCTTCCTTCTATGAAGTCCTCTCTGGAACCCCCTGCAATTTTTCTAGCTTTGCTTTCTCCTTACTGAGCTTTCTTACTTTCTTTCATGTGATCTGTGTCTCTGGATTCCTATTTCCATTATTTTTCTTATCTTCTCTTAGCATAGTAACTTCACACTGTTGAGGGTCTTTCACAGGGTTCTAGAGTAATACTTCTTCTCTTATTATTTCTCGAGTAGGTTCTCTTCTCTTCTACATGGATAGGTTTTTTAAGCCTTATCTCGTTCTTTCAACTTTGACAGCCAAGTCTTTGGCCCTCAGTTTCTTCAACTTGTCCTCGTGTTATTCTATTAAGTGCGCTATCCTCCTAGCCATGAAATACCTTAATTCTTTCTTTTTTTGTTCTATAGATTCCTCTTCTTCTTTCCTTCGGATATGATATCTCTCAATCCAAGTCCTTCCTAACGAAAGTGAAAAAGGAGCATTATTCTCAACAAACTTAATGACCTCAAATTATTATTTTGTCGATGTTCCATGAGCACTCATAGGTACATGAGTAATTATTCCACATAGGGTTATCATCTTTCCTTTAAACAATTATATTCCTCCCAATGAAGGAATCATAACAATCTTTCCCAAAATTTCCTAAGTACTTTCTGCCATTATGTTCACCTGTGTTTCTACATCCAATACACAGTCTATGTCGAAGTCTCCTATTCTTGTTTCTATGCATTTCTTCTCTTTTAAGATCTTTAGTAAAATGATGTTTATGTGATCATTCAGTGTTTCTTTCATCTACAATAATATAGCCTCTGATTCTTTCTATCTCTCTAGTATATTATTAGTCTCTTGACCTTCTTCATGGTTTTCTTATTTCATGTTCATCTTCTCAACTTTAGCAATCATTCTAGGGAAATCCAAAACTTCATGTCCAGTAGATTTACAACAAAGGAAAATAGGACCTCTACCAGGGAATTCCTTATCAATATGTCTCAGTATTCAACAACTATGACAAAGAGTCAATCCTCTATTTCTCTTAAATGATCCCCAACCTTTCTCGTACTGTGCACTGGGATCACAGTGATGGACCTACAAAAAAATCTTTCTAGGATCTTGCATCCACTTGTTAGTCTATTATCCATGATTTTGGTCATCATGATGATGTATTGATGATGGTGTACTCAAGCTCTTCATAAGAACTTTCTCTTGAGAAAAGTTACTTTCATCTCTTCTAAAAAAAACTCAATTTTGAAGAAGGTTCGCAGGCTACTAGTATATTTGGGTGTGAGAATGCCTGATTCTCGCAGGCTGTCTTAAGCCAGAGTGCGAGAAGTTCGCACTGTGTTGAACTGCTAGGGTGTGAACTCTTCATAAAGCATGGAAAAAGATGAATTCTCGATGTTTCTAGAAGGGAATCTTCTAGAAGGATGAGTTGGCATTCGAATGGTTATCCTTATATTGAATTCCCTTATATTTTGGGATCATTCTTATCCAAGTAACTAATTCATTCTCTCTTATATATTCAGGGAATTCTCATGAAAAAGGTTAAGCAAGATTCATTGGAGAATTGGTGAAAGAATTGTGTGAAGGACTTAGCTGAACAACATCTTGGAGACTCTAGCAAGTCTATCAAGAGGATTTGATCTTATTCATACAAGGATTGAGCAAGTGTGTGTGTTGGAGCCAAGGGACATCGAAAGGAAGTTTGTGACATCAAGGCTCAGGTTGTAATCTTTACTTTCCATTAATATGATACAGTGGCATGTCCCTTTCCCATAAAGCTATTTCCACTTTATTGTGTAATTCCTTGATCATACACATAGGTTGACTGTTGNTATGATACAGTGGCATGTCCCTTTCCCATAAAGCTATTTCCACTTTATTGTGTAATTCCTTGATCATACACATAGGTTGACTGTTGAATATATTGTGCTATCTTCACTTTGGTTGGTTTGTGTTGTCTTGGTCTTGACCTCACAAGAGCGTCGGAGCGAAGCGGGAGAAATAGAGACCCTAGGAAGCGATATAAAGGTATGTTACTTGTTCCTTCCTACTAGTTGATTCAATGGTCAAAACTTAGGGAAAGAGTCATGTCCTGTCTTGTTTTTTTCTAGATCCAGGTGGATCTAGGGAGATCATTTAGTGTCTGCACCTACCGATTAGTCCGATAACAAAATTGGTGACTCCGCTGGGGACTATCAAGTGGTGGAACAAAATCTGGAGGGCTTGACCGCAAATATTCCAGACATGACTCTGGAAGAGGTTCCACGACGCGATCAGCGTCATACTGTAGGAGTGTCAGGGTCCATGAGTCGACTTCTCTGTAGGGTAGCTCGGGCAGTCGTGTGTTACCGTGAACGTCATCCATGACGTCACTTTGTAGAAGCTATGAGCTTCAGATTTTGACATTTTGGTCTTCGGACAAACTTTTTGTCAAAACTCTTTTGATCGTTATATATACAGACGGCTTCTACCAGTTTACCTTATATTGTGTGAATATTGATGTGATTGATTTATAAATGATTCAAATGTATGTCCAATACATAATTAGCCAATGCATCTGTTAATGTATTTAGACATCTAGGAATATGTTGATATTCAATGTGATCAAAATAACGTTCCAAGAGGCGAATTCGCAAATACAACTGTAACAAAGTAGGACTTCGAATAGAGTAGACATTACTTAAATGTAGTACTACAAACTGTGAATCAAGTCACACAACCAAATGACGAATTCTGAGCGAGATAGCATCAACCAATAATTCAATAACGACGCTATACTCTGCAATGTTGTTGGTCGCACAGTCGAGGCCCACACCTCGTAAGGAAATAAGTTCGTTTGTAGGGGCGTAAATTGCCTACACAGCAGAAGCAAGGTTCTGAGTACTACGACTAGTGCCATCAGCGAAGCCAATATAGGGTAGTGAATACTCTGACATCTGGAAATCAAACACAACGTCACATAAGGGCAGAGACCAGATAACGACAAAAGTAAGCTATAGCAACACACAAAATGTATGATACAATAAAATACAAGTACTTGTGCAAGATGATTTTATGCATAGTACTTCTTCAAGTACAACCCATTCCTGGGTTCACTCAAAGGGATACCATCGTAATCTACCAACTCATAAGCTCCTTTCTCCAAAACTTGTCGAACGATATAAGGACCTCGCCACATGGGTTTGAATTTCCTAGCTCCTAACATATCTCGATTCTATTCATAGAGAAGAACAAGATCACCTTCGGAAAAAACGCGAGGCTTGACGTGCTTTTCGTATTGGGCCTTGACACACTTTTTCTGGGATTCTATGACTAGGGTGGCGTCACGTCGAGTTTCGTCTAATCACATAAGATACAATAGACGTTCTTCTTTAGCAGAAGTGTTGGGTAGGAGTTCAACAACTAGTTTCAAAGAAGGTGTCTCACATTCTATAGGGAGAATGGCTTCCACACCATAGACTAACTGAAAAGTTTAAAACCTAGTAGCGGACTTGACAGATGTCTGGTATGCCCACAATGCCGAAAACAACATTGTGTGCCAACCTGTTTTATGAATCCCTATCATGCGTCGAAGCATAGTTATGATAACCTTGTTGATTGCTTTGACCTGGCCGTTGGCTTGTGGATAATAGGGCGTTCAGTTATCATGGTGAAGACCCAAATTTTCAGTAAGTTCAGACATCATAAAATTCCTAAAGTGGCTACCATGATCGGTGATGATAGCTTGGGGAACACCAAAACGAGCTATGACGTGATTAAAACTAAACAATGTTGTGGTCTTTCTAGTGTTGTCAAATGTCGGCATCACCTCGGCCCATTTCGTAAAGTAATCAACGACTACAATGATGTAACCATGCCCCCCAGCCGAGTGAGGGTGACATGTCATGAAATTGATGCCCCATTTCGCAAAGGGACCAACTGAGACCACAGGGTGAAGAGGAGCAGGATGTGACCAAATCTTCTAATTGTAGGTCTGGCAGGCATGGCATTTCTGAACGGCGGAGATGCAGTCGTTAAACAAAGAAGGCCAAAAATACCCTGCGTGTAAGATCTTCTGGGAAGTAGCATACCCAGACATATGACCACCACATGCTCCAGAATGGCAGTCATTCAAAGAGTTTTAGGCTTTGTCAAATGTTAGACAACATCGAAACACAGAGTCAATCCCTCGATGATAAAGAGTATCTCCAAGGATAATGTATTGACAAGCTTGATAGCATATGTGACGTCGGTCAGTACTAGACAACGTTGGTCGGAAAGTCTGGGTTTCGAGATATATAATGAGAAACACTGGAAAGACCACAGAAAATCGCATATCAACTTAGCAAAAACTAAGGACTTCTTGGACTTGGCGCGGTCGAATTCCAAGTCAAACTCCTAGAGTATCACAATCCATTTGGAGTATTTGCCTCCTAGCAATTGACGTGTCAAAATGTGTTGCATAGGGTTGCAATGAGAAATCACCGTAGTCTTCCGTGAGAGGATATAGTGCCGGAAGCGTTGGACAGCTTGAACGGTAGCCAAGGCTAGTTTCTCGACATGTTGATATTTGATTTCAGTCGACGTGAGACTGCGACTCAAGTAGTAAATAACATGTTCGTCGTGAGCATCATCCTCTTGGACGAGAACCATGCCAATTGTGTAATCAGAGGCAGCAAGGTAAAGGAAATAATCGCGACTGTAATCGGGGGGGAAAGAGAAGCGGAGCTCGCATCAGGGATAACTTCAAAGCTTCAAAAGCATTGTTGGCAATGGTATCCCAGACGAACTCGGAATCCTTCTTTAAAAGCCGCGTAAATCCACGAGTGATCTTGGCGTAATTTGGGATAAAACGACGAAGAAAGTATTCTTTCCCCTGTAAATTTTGCAACTGGAGAAGTGTAGAAGGAGGAGGGAGATTAAGAATCACCTCAACCTTCAAAGGATCCACCTGGATCCCCTGACATGAAACGATAAAACCTAGAAGACGGTCAGATTCCACACAGAAAATGCACTTATGCGAATTCAAACGTATACGGTAGAATCAACAACAAATGAAAATGGCTCGGAGGTGGTTTGGGTGATCGAATTGATGCATAGAATGAGTGGGTAAATCGTCCAAATATGTTTGAAAGATGTGTTTGATATCATGAAAAGCATAAGACATAGCACGTTGGAAAGTTGCGCCAGTGTTTTTAAGACCAAAAGGAAGTTTCCTATAGGCAAAAGTACCCCAAGGACAAATAAAAGCAGTCTTATGTTGATCCTCGGGAACAATGTTAATTTGTATATAGCCGGAGAAACCATCCATGAGAGAGAATATTTCACTGTCGACGCAGTCATCGACAATCTGATCGACGAAAGGGGTAGGAAAGTTGTCTTTTGGACAAGCTTTGTTGATATCCCTATAATCAACACATACACGAATCGTACCTTGTTTCTTGTCAATCGGGACAAGCTTGGAAACCCAGTCTGTGAGAGCCACCGGATAAATAAAGCCAGCTTTTAGAAGTTTCTTGAATTCGAGCTTTATAGCAGCCGCTTTACGCGGGTGAACTGGACAAAGGCATTGCCGGACAGGCTTATCTTCAGGATATGTCTTAATTTCATGTATAACAATTTCAGGGTCGATACCCGACATTTATTCGTAGCTCCAGGTGAATATGTCACAAAACTCTTTGAATAGGGACGTATAGGTGACTATTTCATCAGGGGAACACGAAGCTCCAATATGGAAATTTTCGACGATTCCAGGTTTAATGGATGTATCAATGGGAATCATGGGAGAGATATTACTTAAGTTCCCTTCAGCAAACACATCACGTGCAGACTCGGGAACGGTCGATATGATGACAACGGTCGACGGGGTCGAAATCCGTTGGTAGTTATCAAGAGTGTGTTGCTCCAGAAAAAGGATGGAATGATGATGCCCATCGTCCCAATGGGTGTCCTCCATGACGAACATGATCATATCGTCAGTGGGAAAAATAACACGAAAAGGATCGGGAGACAAATCATCAAGAGAAGGGGTAGAAGGTGTTGCCAATTGAATGGCCTGATAGGCGGATTCAACGGGACTTAACAACATTTTGTCACTGTAACGAAGATGATCTCCAGAGTCAGGGACTATCCAAGAGTCGTGAGACGCAGGAAGTTCGTGAAGCGAAGTAGAAATCATGTTGATAGAAGAAACAAACGGGCGCAGAACATCGGGCGGTGGAATGGGAAAAATACCCATTAATGATGAGTCCTTTAAAAGGCCTACACCGACGTTCTCATAACCCGGTGGGGTTTTAGCAATAAACGGTACATTTCCAGTATGAGTATCGAAATTAAAGAAGGCGAGTTGGTCGACGGTAACAACCTTTCCTTAATGAGGGAACTGTACTACACGGAAAGTGTCGACACGACTGCACACATGGAATTGATCTAGCTGCATCCAAGCAAAAGATTATAATCTAGGGGAGCGTCAAAGACTTCCACTTCAACTTGGATCATCTTACCTTCTAATGTGATGGGCAACGAAGGAAGAACACCGTAGGGCTTAACACCAAAGACATTGAAGGCTTTAAGAATGTTCTGGGATTCATTTAAAGGAGAGCCAATGGATTTCCAACAAGAAAGAGACATAACACAAGTCGAGGCACCCTCATCGATAATAGTTCGACAAATTTTCTTGTCAGAGACAACAACTTGTATCTGGAATGCAAGTTGAGGGGGTAACCTTGGAATGTGATCTTCCAAGTCAAAGATTATTAAATTCATGTCCATCGTGTCAATTCCACTGATAGCTTTCAACAGTGCCTTTCGTTGTGCGGGACAAGTTTGAAGGACTTCAAGGGCTGACATCGCAGAAGGTGCTTGGGCCATATCTTCAACAATGATGTAGTTCTAGGCGGTACGAGCATGAGGATTGAAAGCCGATTTCCGAATGACACCCTTTGGAGGGGGTCGCAGAAATGTGTCGAGGCTCGGTCATTCGAGATGAAGAGGATCGTTGATAGGTGGAGTCGTGGGAGAGGGTTGTACCAAGGAATGGGGTAAATCGTCAACCTTCTCCTTAGATGGAGAATAATCTTTGGCTTGAGTAGTGAGTGCAACATTGTTTTTCTTAGAATCACCAGTACACATCAAAACATATGATGTGGTAGAAGATGAAGGTTGGTCGTGAATGACCAACTGAGCCTATTGTTGAGAGGGGAAGGGTTGGGACAAGACAGTCGGTGCAGGTAAGAGTACTGAAAATCGAAAACCAAACGAACAAGCAATGATAACAAACCCAATCCACCCTTTCAATGAAAACAAAAATAAAGAGCAAACCAATATAGTCTTTTCAATCGCATAAGAAAAAAAAAATGATCTTTCAAACAAGGCAAATGATAAAGACCAAGAAAACTCAACTTTCAACCAATCCTCGGTCCTTAACTAATCAAACACACTCAGATTCTGAAATTAAAGAGTATAGTGTTGCCAAGAAAAGTCAAGAAACGAAAGTAAAGACAATAGTGACAAAAAGAGCCTTGAAATCCTAAGACTGTTCATGCATGCAAACGAAGACAAGAAATACATCAATCAATGGTCCAAGAAACTCATAAGAGGCAAATAAACTGATCTGGGCAGTTGAAGATGCCAAAAATCAACTCCAAATTTTTGACAAATTGAGTTCGCAGGCTAGCAATACTACACAGTGCGAGAATCATTGATTCTCGCAGGTGACCCTTGAGCAGGGTGCAAGAACCTCGCACTGAAAGCTAAAGGCAAAGTGTGAACCCTACAAATTCTCGCAGGCTGCAATGAAGTGCAGTGCGAGAATGCCTGAACATAGTCAAAATTTTGGAAAATGAAGCAAAATTTGAAAAGGCCTCTGGACCCAGAGGGTCTATCAAGATATTCTGAAGACTCAGAGATTGATAGGAAAGGAGAAAAGTAAAACCAGAGAAAATGGCCACAGAAAAACACCAAAATCCACAAAGAAAATGGGATTTTTCCCTAGTGGAGTCGCCAATTTACAAAATGGGCCGAGGAAATGCCAACATTTGACAACACTGGAAAGACCACAACATTGTTTCTTTTTAATCTCATATCAGCTCAGAAAACCTTCGATTTTTCTATCTCTGGACTCCTTAAACAAACATTGACAGACCTGCAATGGGACCGAACCACTCCTTCTTAGGGTTCGTTAAACATACTCCGAGGGACTCGTCCGAAGGATGAGCTTACATCAACAAGCATATGTTATCCTCCTCAAGCTTGCGTAAAAATAAAGAGGTACTCACCAGAAATGGTGGGGGAAAATTTGGGAAAGGGATATGTTTTCATCTTCGTATTAATTGGCAGTAAGTGTTGCTCTTGAACATGACACCCCCTATTTATTACATTTGAAGCCGGTTTGGGAAATCCATTTGTCTCTCATTCGATTTACTACAAGGTCATTCCTTGTGTCGTCTTTGAGTCAATGCTGCCAAATCATTGGTCATGTCATTCATATGTTCAAGAGAAGTCCATCTGAAACCTATATTGAGTCGTCCATCTGTAGTTATCCATTCTTTTCATGTCGGTCTTCCCTGTGTCCAGTTCAATTTACATCATACTCTGTTTCACCTTCAAAATATGTTACTCATTTCGTGTCATTGATGGGGAATATATCAAGGCCCTCCTATGACGAGTTTTGTTCCGTCGACTTCAACTCATTATCCAGAATCAAGACTTAGAACTTATTTGGTACCTTAGAGCTTGCATGCCTCAATGGCAGGTTTCCTCTCTTTCGACAGTGGGTTTACATCATTGACCCCTAATCGAAAGATTCCATCAGATGTTTGACTTCAACTCATTCATTCACACTCGATGGATTGTACTAGGGTACCTTGGGAGTCATTGACATCAATGGTGGTTTCCCTCGCACTTGTTAACGGTTTCATCAATGACCGGTAATCAAGTGGTTTTTGCCATGTTTGACTTCAACACATGTAATCACATGGTTAGATTCGTACTTTGGGCGATGAGATTGAAGACCCTGGATATAATATCTTTTTTCCAGGTTGTGATGGAGTATGTATAATTTTCGACACATAGATCCACTCTGTATGTCTCGTGGCTATGTCGTCTTGATTTGAAATTTCTCACATAGATCCACAGTGTATTCCTAGTGGCTATGCTATATTTTGATAGCATGGATCCACAGTGTATGATTGGTCGCCATGACCCATGTCTATAATGTCATCAGTCTATGATCTGAGTATGGGAATGCCTACCTCAGAATTGGTATATATGATATTCTGCAGATGCTTGGTTGTTCACAGGTTTCCGATTAGGTGTGCTCCTGGTTTCTAACACACACATGCAGCTTACAAAGTCTTTCGTCTGTCACTAGTTCCAACCTCATACTTTGGGGGGAATTCTATTATCCATGATTTTGGTCGCCATGATGATGTATTGATGATGGTGTACTCAAGCTCTTCATAAGAAATTTCTCCTGAGAAAAGTTACTTTCATCTCTTCTAAAAAAAACTCAATTTTGAAGAAGGTTCGCAGGCTACTAGTATATTTGGGTGTGAGAATGTCTGATTCTCGCAGGGTGCCTTAAGCCAAGGTGTGAGAAGTCTGCATTGTGTTGAACTGCTAGGGTGCGAATTCTTCATAAAGCATGGAAAAAGATGAATTATCGATGTTTCTAGAAGGGAATATTCTAGAAGGATGAGTTGGCATTCGAATGGTTATCCTTGTACTGGATTCCCTAATATTTTGGGATCATTCTTATCCAAGTAACTAATTCATTCTCTCTTATATATTGAGGGAATTCTCATGAAAAAGGTTAAGCAAGATTCATTGGAGAATTGGTGAAAGAATTGTGTGAAGGACTTAGTTGAACAACATCTTAGAGACTCTAGCAAGTCTATCAAGAGGATTTGATCTTCTTCATACAAGGATTGAGCAAGTGTGTGTGTCAGAGCCAAGGTCCATCGAAAGGAAGTTTGTGACATCAAGGCTCAGGTTGTAATCTTTACTTTCCATTAATATGATACAGCGGCATGTCCCTTTCCCATAAAGCTATTTCCACTTTATTGTGTAATTATTTGATCATACACATAGGTTGACTGTTGAATATATTGTGCTATCTTCACTTTGGTTGGTTTGTTTTGTCTTAGTCTCGACCTCACGAGAGCACCGGAGCGAAGTGGGAGCAACAGAGACCCTAGGAAGCGATATAAAGGTATGTTACTTGTTCCTTTCTACTAGTTGATTCAATGGTCAAAACTTAGGGAAAGAGTCATGTCCTGTCTTGTTTTGTTCTAGATCCAGGTGGATCTAGGGAGATCATTTAGTGTCCTCACCTACTGATTAGTCTGATAACATAGTCCAAAAATTATTTCTATTCATAGGAATAACATATATTTTATCAACTTTATCAGATCTATTCATATCAAATCTTCTTTCTTCTAGTTGTGCCCTAGTTTTTAGACTAGGACAAGATCTATCAAACATACCTAGATTCATACTTTCAAAACAAAAATTTCCACTTATCTTACCTTTATCAGAGCACAAAGATTTAATATCTTACCTCTTTTATTTAGATCTAGCTCCCTTATTAGCACAGAGCTTCGCAATTCAAGTAGAATACTATGCACTACAACAACAGATCTACGCATAGAGCTTCGCAAATCAAGTAGAATACCATGCACTACAGCAACAGATCTATGCACAGAGATTTATCTTTTCTTCAATTCCCAACAATGATAGTTTCAGGTCCCAGCAATGAAACCATTTGTTGGCATAGGGGTAAACCTAGGGTTCAATGCTTCAACAACTCACCAACAAAACCCTAACTACTGGCACTTTCAGCAACACCTCCAAAGTAGATGAAGTCTCACCCAAGGTAGAGGTAGGGGGGTTGGAGGACTCAAGTGTCTACAACCTAGGTGGGACACAGATCTATGATCACAATACTTAATAAAGAACTTATAAATTAATATTCATTAGTCTTTGACCCTTCTTCACATCGCAGGTAAAAATCCTAATTACAGGACAACATAGTATTCATCAAGCTCTAAGCACATCTAACCATTCATCACATAACATCAGACTAGATATAACCTTCATTCATATTGTTAAGCACTAAGCTACTACATCAGATGGATCTAACATACATAAATATTACAACAATAAGCGTAGATCACATCAATAACATATCAAGTTTCAACCACATCGCGCAAAGAAACCACAAAACAGGATATATGTGGTTCAACCCCAGCGTGGGGCTACGTCCACCAACTCTTCTCCTCTTTTATTAGCTTATTCCAATCTTCTTACATGCACAGATCCACAAAGAAACTCTACATAGAACATGAGATATGCGCGCACCTCACCAGATCCTCCTTCCCTGAGTTAGGTCCAAGCACCAATCCTTTACATAGTCTGTGCACAAAGAAATTACAAAACACTTGCACTTAGCTCTGCAAGCTGATGCAGGAGCATCGCCAGCACATCAAGCGGAAGCCAACTGGACAAGACAACACACATTTTGAAACACTTTGGGATTGTTGCGCAAGCCTTTAATGAAGCCATTTATGAAGGCGCACTTTGTATATTGTAATGGACCTTGAGCGGGTAGCTCTTGTCCTTAGGTAGATGAGGAATTTATTTTAGTTAATGCCGGTAGATAGGAATTTAATTGTAGATTTGATAGCTTTAGAATTCGAGAGGGAAAACAGATATAGACACCCTCATTGTATCATTGTAACATATCAAGAACAGGAGCAAGAAAAGAAGAGCGAGTAGAGAATTGTATGAAGAACAGCCATGTACAGATATTGAATTAATAGAAGAAAGCTTTGATTCAATTTCATGGTTTTGTGTTGTTTCTCTGTGTATTGATGTTATGCTCATGAATGTTTGCTTCCTGTCATGCATTTTCTTTTATATGGTATGTATGTGACTTCATGGTTGAATTAAAGTCAAGAAAGGGAGATGGAATGAGTTTCAATTGTTTCTCTACTTGAGCCAGAGAATTCCTGCAAGGAGTGTAGTTGAATTTTTACACAAGGGATGCGTTGACAGAAGGGTTTAATTAGAGATAACCTTTATTCTCATTTCCTCGAAGGTACAGTTTTTTCACAGTGTCGTGCAAGGAGTGCGCAGGCCAGGGAGAAGTCTCAGAGTTGTGATTCTGAGCGAAGTACTGGAAGACTGTTGTTACAAGGAGTGCACAGAGTCAAGTGCCTTCAACACTTAGATAAGGTTGAAGATTTTCCGCAAGGAGTGCGTGCAAGAAGTTCTATGAAGGAATTGAAAAGTCGAGGACAAGCTCAGGAGGAGTAAACCTGAAAATTCATCGAAGGATTGCGCAGAGTGGTTGTGCATCGAAGCATTCAGGTAGGCGCTGCAAAGTTGCATGCAGGTGAAAAATTCTTCATAGAGGAGGCACTTGATTCATTTCGGGGTTTACAAAAGGGAGGACGGACGACCGAGACTCTCAGCGAGAGTTTTGTGAAGTTTTGAGAGCTGTTGGACCTTGTAGAGGTGCAGGGAAGTTATCAGCGCAGGCGAAGGAAGGTTTGAAGCCCAGGAGGAGCGCAACTGTTGATCCGTGCCACATGAGCCGTCGGATCTACACGTGGAATCGTGCATCAGGAGTTCGCAAGGTAAAGCTCCAAAAGTTCACAACGAGGATTGCGATATCGTGAGACGCGATATACCGATAAGTCACAGGACCGCATGTGGGCCATAGTCAGAGTGACGTGGACAGGTGACGCGAGTCATCGGGATCTCGTCGTGAGAAGTTTCGAGTATTTGGGGTTAGGATTCGCGATCCGACGAAGTCCAAAGTCTCGATGAGATAAGGGATCGTCGGAAGGTCAACTCGCATGTGTGTATCATCATTTTGGCACATCGCGAGTCGGGAGTTGGAAAATCGAGAGCTTGGTGTCGTGAGTAGCGAGGTTGCGATAGAATCGAAGGCCCGATAGGGTGAAAGGAAGTCAGCGTTGACTGACATATCGGATCTTGGGGATTCGAGAGCGAAACGAACAAACAAGAATTCGCGAAGTCACGAGTTCCGATCCTCCGAAAGTAGAGAAGAGAGGATCGCGTCGAAGAGAACTGTGGGTGCAGATTTCTCGATAGGGAAATAGAAGAACCGTTGAGTTCTTCGGGCCGGGTAGAAAGAAGTTCCTAAGGAAGCGGACGTGCCAGTGAGGGTGCGACCGCATCAAGGCCTTGATGCAGTCGCACCCTCACTGGCACGTCCACTTCCTTAGGAAATTATTTCTACATGGCCCGAAGAACTCAACGTTTCTTCTAATTCCCTATCGGGAAATCTGCACCCACAGTTCTCTTCGGTGCGATCCTCTCTTCTCTACTTTCGGAGGATCAGAACTCACGACTTCGTGAATTCTTGTTTGTTCGTTTGGCTCTTGAATCCCCGAGATCTGATATGTCAGTCAACGCTGACTTCCTTTCTCCCTATCGGGACTTCAGTTCTATCGCGACTTCAGTTCTATCGCGACCTCGCTACTCGCGACGCCAAGCTCTCGATTTTCCAACTCCCGACTCGCGATGTGCCGAAACTCTGATACACACGTGCGAGTTGACCTTCCGACAATCCCTTATCTCATCGAGACTTCGGACTTCGCGGGATCGTGAATCCTAACCCCAAATACTCGGGACTTCTCGCGGCGAGATCCCGATGACTCGCGTCACCTGTCCACGTCACTCTGACTATGGCCCACACGTGGTCCTGTAACTTATCGGTATATCGCGTCTCGTGATATCGCAATCCTTGTTGTGAAATTTTGGAGCTTTACCTTGCGAACTCCCGATGCACGATTCCACGTGTAGATCTGACAGCTCCTGTGGCACGGATCAATGGTTACACTCCTCCTGGTCTTCAAACCTTCCTTCGCCTGCACTGATAACTTCCCTGCACCTCTACAAGGACCAACAACTCTCGGAACTTCGCAAAACTCTCTCTGAGAGTCTCGGTCGTCCGTCCTCCCTTTCGTAAACCCCAAAATGAATCAAGCGCCTCCTCTATGAAGACTTGTTCACCTGCATGCAACTTTGCAGCGCCTACCTGAATGCTTCGATGCACAATCTCCCTGCGCAATCCTTCGACGAATTTTCAGGTCTACTCCTCCTGAGCTTTTCCTCGACTTTTCAAGTCCTTCAGAGAACTTCTTGCACGCACTCCTTGCAGCAAATCTTCAACCTTATCTAAGTTATGAAGGCACTCGACTCTGTGCACTCCTTGCAACAGCAGTCTTCCAGTACTTCACTCAGAATCGCAACTCTGAGACTTCTCCCTGGCCCGCACACTCCTTGCACGGCACTGTGCCTAACTGCACCTTCGAGGAAATGAGAACAAAGGTTATCTCTAATTGAACCCTTCTGTCAATGCATCCCTTGCGGAAAAATTCGACTGCACTCCTTGCAGGAATTCTCTGGCTCAAGTAGAGAAACAATTGAAACTCATTCCATCTCCCTTTCTTGACTTCAATTCAACCATGAAGTCACATACACAGCATATAAAATAAAATGCATGACAGGAAGAAAACATTCATGAGCATAACATCAATACACAGAGAAACAACACAAAACCATGAAATTGAATCAAAGCTTTCTTCTATTAATTCAATATCTGTACATGGGTGTTCTTCATACAATTCTTTGCTCTCTCTTCTTTTCTTTCTCCTATTCTCAATATGTTACAATGATACAATGAGGGTGTCTATATCCGTTTTCCCTCTCGAATTCTAAAGCTATCAAATCTACAATTAAATTCCAATCTACCAGCATTAACTAAAATAAATGCCTCATCTACCTAAGGACGAGAGCTACCCGCTTAAGGTCCATTACAATATACAAAGTGCCCCTTCATAAATGGCTTCATTAAAGGCTTGCGCAACAATCCCAAAGTGTTTCAAAATGTGTGCTGGCTTGTCCAGCTGGCTTCCGCTTGATGTGCTGGCGATGCTCCTGCATCACAAGCCTTAACACTTCTTCTTACACATAGCTAAGATTAACACTAAGCCATCATCCTATTAGGTTTGAAGAACTTGACTCTTACTTACATCGCCTAGCTACTTATTTATACATTACAAAAGAGGCCTAAGCATGGGTAAGACCCATGGGTTGACATCCCATACCCATTACATAAACCCTAAACCGAAAAAGTCTGCAAAAGGGGGCGAGATCTCGAGATCTCCCCTTAGCCTGGGTGCTCCATCTTCGACCAGCCTGTCGAAGTCCCAAAAATGGTCAAACATGACCAAGGTTCTCCAAAACTTTGTCGAGGGCCAACAAATGCGTATAAATATAATCCAAAAATCATTCATATTTGTCACTCATGGGGATTTTCTTGATTTCATGCCTCTTTCCACTTAGCCAGTAAATGATATCCACTTGATGAGAGGTGAGTTGTAACTCACAACTATTTAGAAGTACATGGTGTTGTTTGTTTTCCAAAGTTAGAAACCTCACAATGGTGTTGTTGCACCACTAGCAATCATCCATAGCCATGGCAGAGATATCAACATACCCTCCTCGATTGTATATTTTGGCTTATTATGAAAACCACTTTTGTGTCTTTTCATTTGCATGACTTTATTGCAAAGGTGCCAAGAATGATTGGGGAGGAGGATATATATTTCTTTGTGGAGGAACATAACTTTGTGCCTTTCTTTTATTCCTTTGCTAAACAGTGTGCGAACTTACTCTACTCTCCCTAGGAGGTCAGTTATACTTTTCCTTTGGTCCATTTCCCTGAAGGTTTCATGGCCACGGGGTGAGCAACTGTTTTTTCCCCTAATAATGTGCATACATAAATGTGAATTATTTGTATGTTGGAATATTAGGTTTAGTAAGCACACTAGTAGAAAAAAAAATGATAAATGACTAAAAAACTACTACAAATTGCATATAAATTACTAAGTTTGGTCACGTGACCATTAGTAGTTTATTGTCGGTCATTTATAACGTGACCAAATTTATCGATTTGGTCGTGTATTTAATCATTTCTTTATTCATTGATTGATGTTAATCGTTCATGTATTTAGTCATGTTAGTCATTTATTTAGGCATTGTGATCATTAATTTCCATCAATTGGTAGTATATTTAGTCATTTTTATTCATTCATTTCCATTCATTGGTTTTATATTTAGTCATTTGTATTAACTAATTTCCATCCATTGGTAGTATATTCAGCCATTTTAATCTCTATTTTGTTTTCAACTGGTCATATATTTAGTCATATTTCCTTGTTTCATTATGGTGGTACTTCTAACATCCCAAAAATCTAATTTGAACTCATGCACCCACTATTCACTTATCCCTTAATGGAATTGTTGGGTTTAACATTTGTAATTGTATCCACCTACACCATTGTCATTGTCCTCTAATTGTGGTTTAATTAATGAACACATTGTTTTTTGTTTTGTTTGGGTCATGGTAGTGGAACACAACAATGATCTCAACAACTGAAATATAGTTTACCATTCTCTGTAACAACCCTATCATTATGAATTGATTGTTGGTTATGATGTATTTCCTGTGTGATGTGTGAATGTACCTACAACCACACATGTGATTTATTCATTCAAATCAATTCAATAGTCATCGTTTGATAGCACCCACATACCCACCACACCTAAATCGATTGCATTGATAGTTCTTTGATTGGTGGATTAATATAATTGTCTATGTGTTGTAGAAAAAAAAGGTAACCACTCATCTCTATGTATCATAACCTACAACTAGTCCATTAAAAAGTATGCTTTAGTGATACGACCTCTTGTTGTACATTGATTGTAAGATACAACCCTCAAGAATAGGATTATATATATGTAGATTCATATTCCTCAAATGATGACCTCGATATCTCACTTGCAGTGAACTGATGTTATAGTCCAAAATGCCTTATCTATGCATACAAGACATTCTCCCTTCCATTTGCATACTTTTCCAAAATACTACCGAGGCTTCCTTTTAAAAAACCATTTTTTGGATAGTGTATGTGCCATGTTGCACTAATAGCCCATGTACACATGTGTGTTTCATGTTAGTTATCCCATGTACACATGTGTGTTACATGCTAGTTAGCCCGCGTTTACCTCCAAAAGTTGAAAAAATTATAAAATTGCACGAAATTCAGTGGATTTTACGGGCTATGGAGGGTTTCCTAACCATTTAAACCCTTCTATCCCATCCCAAAACTGAATAACCATATTTTTCTCATATAAAAAGAGGTATTGGGGAGTGATTTATGAACATGAGAAAACGAATAAAAAAACACTTCCAAAATACCTTCCCTTTCTTATCCCAAGATTTGCATCCCATTCTGAGTTTTAGCCTCAGCATTCCCCTCCAATCTTTCTCCTTATGGAACCCTTCCTCCTTCCCTTGGTGATATGTTGGTTGTGAGAAGATAATGTGGGATTGATGCACTTGGATCCACGACAGAGAATCCTGGACTTGGTTTATGGAGAGGTTTCCAAGAAAGGTTGTATTCCTTTTTATCTTGAAATTGAATAAAAGAGTTTATCCTTGTCCCAAAAAACCCTATGTTTACATGTTTTTTTTAATTTGAGCATTTATATCTATGTCTAGAATTTTAAAGTGATCAGTAGAGATTGCATGTGTTGTTGTATTGTATTCCTAACCTTTTGCAGGTCATATTTGGGAGGAGATCTGTGATCTAGGAGTCAACAACAAATGAAAGAGATGTACACCAACCACAAGGACTAAAGGTGCACTCATTAACTCTCTTTACTTTGTCTCTTGTCACTTAGTTTAGATGGTTTTGGGGTAGATTAAGGGTACAACAATATTTTAATGGATTTATCACTCTGCCTTTACCTTAGACCCATTATAGAGGGGTTTTCCCTGTACCAGAATTGGCGACTCCACTGGGGAGTCTCTCTAGGGTCTGAGTGGGATATCTTTATTTTGTTTTATTTTTTCAGTTTATTTTTTATTTTTCTGAGTATTATAAGTCATATTGGGTCTCCGGTCACCCTCCAAGTGCCTACCAGCTTCCCTTGCCCAAGTTGTTTGTCCAAAAATTTTCTTTTTTTGAAAATTTATAGAGATGTACACACCTTGTTCTCTATACATCACATGTACATACGTGGTCTGCATTATATGCAGCCCATGCACATACACAAGTTGGTTGTGCATATCACACATCGTTGTTTTTTTTGGAGAATGTTTTCAAAATATTTTCCTTTTCCTACAAGAAACTTGTGGTTCCCAAGTCTTCCTGGGTTCTAGAAGTTTCTGTTGTTTGGGGTTTATACAGTTTGCAGGATCAGATTGTTTATGAAATAAAATAAAATAAAATCGTCTTGTCTCTATGTGTTTCCAATCATTTTTGGCTTATTTTTAGCTTGAAGTTTCTTTTAGCATATTTTTTTAATTTTTCTTTTATTGAAAGAAAATATAAAAAGAAAACCTAGTTTTTTATGCTAGTTAGGTCTCTTTCTTTATTTTCATTACTTTTCATTGTTATTTGAAAAAGAAAAAGAAATTATCATAGTGTTGTGTTTTCTTCTCATCTTGGAAGCATTTCAAAAGAAAAAATAAGAAAGAAAATCCTTTCATTTTCTCTTTTGTTTCACTCGAAAGTTGCATTGTTCATTTTGCATTGAAAGGAGAAAAGATTTCATTTTTATGTTTGAAGGATTGTTCATGCTTTTTTCTTGAAACTCTTTTTCATTTGTAGAATTAGTGTAAAGTCTTATTTTTCAGTATTCTAAGTAGTTTATTTTTCACAAGAGTCTCAAACAACATAAGTTTCACTTCCATTCCTTGAGTAAGAAAATCCCCTAAAATGAATGCGCTAAGCAAAAATATATTAGTAATAGTTTCCCTAGGGTTCTCAAATAGCTTAGGATAGGGCCTTGGATTAGGTGTGGAGAGGTAAACTCTCCAAGTTCAACCAAAATTTAACTTAGTTGTTTGTGCTTGTTATCCACATTTTTGGTTATCAAGATGATGACATGATAATTACATGATGATGGAAGATCTAACCCTTCTTTAAAGATCATTTTCATGAAGAAAGTTACACTTATCAGCTTCTCTAAATCACACTTTTGAAGATAGTACGCAGGCTGCATATATATTGTCTTGCGGAAATACTTGATTTCCGCAGGCTGCA
>SNQJ01S0001808.1:508791-574855 GCA_010110895.2 Picea sitchensis
AATGAAAATGTCTCCTTGGTATATATAGGAGACTAGGAGGTATAATTACAACTAATGGCCTAAAGCCGACATAAATAAAATAACATTACTAATATAATATGCCCCAATTAAGGGGTAATGAGCCAATATTAGGGATTAACATCATTAGAAACCTTTGAAAAATATAACTCTATATAAAAATACATATGATCATGAAACTTATGAAAATACATTTCTAATTGGTTAAGAAAACCATCTTGCTCCTTTGTGAAGGTTGATTCATCAATAAAATGATGGTCCTCGTATACTTTAAAACTACTCATATGTTGTTTGATGTTTGTTGCAAGTGCGGGTATAGAAATGATAGACATTTCCTCATTGATCCGTAGAGTTTTCTGCTCATCAATAGGTGATAAAGAGAATTCCAACTGTTGTTGCAATTATTCCCTATCTTCGTCATTATCATATACCAGTTGGCTACTAATAAGATATGTATGTTCTTTAGTAAAGATATTCTCTTTATCATTTTAATACTCAAAGGAAACAACTTGATTTTCATGACAACTTAAAACAATAGATACATTTGATACAATGTCAAAAGTATCTACATCCCGGCTATCACTTTGAACATCATCGACCTCTTGATATTTTTGATACAATGTCAAAAGTATCTACATCTTGGATATCACTTTGAAGATCATCAACCTCTTGATCATAATGAAAAGTGTCTTCTACTGCAGCATACTCTTTAAGACTATTTGATCCTTTACTCAACAAATCGAGTTCATAACAACATTCTTGATAAATGAAATCAAATGCAAATTTATCTCTGCAAAACAAACGAAATGCATCATGAAAATGGCTTAGTGAAGTAATATAAGAAACTGGGAGTGATCTACACCAATCACAAGCTGCTCCATCTAAAGAGTATGTAAACAAGTTGATGAGGACATCTTCATGTATAATTTTCAGCTTAAGCATGCACTCATGAAATTCTAATAAAAACTCAGTTGGTACATCCCAATCCTCTCATCTAAACCTAGGAATGCAACCTTCCCATTCATCTCTACTAGGCACTAGATTTGGAAAACTGACTATCTTTGAAAAATCACAGAAATCATACCTCTGAGCTAGGATCTTGTCCATTTCAAAACAATGGATTCTCCAATATATATATGAACAGTGGAGTCTCCATGGTGAAATATAAGTACTCTAAAAGTGTCTATCTTCAGTTCACCATCCAAAGCTATATCTAATCATCATAGTTCACCCAGGGAAGGTGTCTTCATTGTCTTCCTCGACAGTGGCGCCAAAAATGTTATCACTGAGAGTCACCCTTGAACTTCTATAGATAATCCCAGTACCCATCAAAATTCAAATGGTTTAAAATGGTTTGAGAAGGTGGATTAGCAAGATGAGAAAGAAAGGGAGAGGGCAACAAAAAGTCTATAGAGGCATTCCATTGAGCATGGAATCATAAAATCCTATAGACCAAAGGAAATCAAACTATATATCAGAAAAAGGGATATATAATGATGAGTAGAATAATAATGAATATGACAAAAGGAAGAACATCCATTATGTAGAGATCCTTTCTGCAACAGATAAATATTTTCTTAAACAATGAACAATGATTAAATGAGAAAGCTACAACAGATCCTCTGTCGTTCATGAGTCCATCAATCAATGGTAGCTATGATCCTCAAAACCTGCAATATATTCAATAAAGAAGGTAAAAAAATAAATGGAAAAACATAGAATACAATATGATAATAGCTCTCATGAATCTTTAATAGCAGAAAATATCATTACAAGCAGGCCCTCAGGCATACAAATGAGAAACTAATACTGCTCCTACTCTCTCTAGCCTCTATTTTCTCATGAGTCTAACCCTCCTCTCCTATTTTAAAATGAATATATACCAATGTAGGTCCTTTCCATCTCACCAATTTGAACTCCAACCCCTTTCCCAAAATAGAAACAGTTACAAACAGAGAATGACACGTTTTAACTGATTTTCTGGTTTTCAGGAGGCGAAATTATGAAAAATAGGCTTCAAAATGCCACTTGTAATTCTAAAACTATAATATATGTGTAAATTATGAGAATTATGTGTGTATACATCTCGTTCTAAAGAAAAACCTCTCTCGATTTCTTGAAATTCATCTCCAGCTGGTCGGAATACGTGTCGGAAAAACATGTCTCAAACAGGAAATCATGAAAACTGAAAAAATAGGGATGAAATATTCTTTTGAATATCCAAATCCATGACATCTGTGTGAAAAATGAAATAGTTTAATGTTCATGGGTCCTTTATTGACAATAACCTCCTTTGTATTTTGAAAATTCATCCTGGTTCGCCTGGAAATACTCTTGGAAGTCAACTATTCAAAAATACCAGTTCAACAGTCTTAGAACATAGTTTTCACATCACATTCCGTAGTGCATTCTGTAATGCATTTTGTAGCGCATTTTGTATCTCATGTCTAAATTCTCATTTCCTGAGCCAGTTCGTAGCACCAAAGGAAAATCAAGTAGCCAAACCCTTCCTGACCTCTAAACAAGACAAAAAAGCTCACGGAGTACCTGATGGTTATGAGATTGATGCTGGTAATTTCATATTTTCACTCAAATGCCTGCAAGTTTCCTAACCTCCAACCCTCTTCCTTAACTATTTCACAGTGCCAATTCGCAGCTCCAACTCAAATATGTCTTGCACACTTTGAGGAGGATTTTAGTTAATGGTATGATATAATCCCTAAGAATTTGTTTAAAATAAAAGCTCTAAAAACAATAAGATCTTATGTGTCATGATTCTTTAACCCTTCAATTCCATGTGATAGCAGTGCCCATGCTGAATTATTTCATAAGAACGTGAGTCCTTTTAGTCCCGCCATGACTTTGTGTTGAAGCGTCATCTTTCTTCTTCATATTTGTTTCTGGCCTATACCTTAGGGATTCCCTATGAGCATGGTTTGTTGTCTTTCAGGCTCGCTTAAACTTTGAAAGAAACATCTAATGAGAGATTATTTATTCTTTTCGATATCGTTTGTATTACTTAAGAAAAGAACCCCCCCTGGAGTCTTCTTTAAGCCCTTTTCAAACTCTCAAAAATTGAAAATATTGTCGAGTGATCTTGTTTCCCTTCACGCTCGTCAAACTAAAATTTGAAGGCACATTTTATCAGTGGTAGTTTAGCCGTTTTCGATCTGGATGGTTAATTTACGAATAAAGGTATGCCATAGGAGATTCGGTTTGCTAGGAGAGTATTCTCAGCTGTAATTTTCACCCTTTTTCATGACTGAGGGACTAAATTTTCGAAAAAATATCATTCTCCCTGGTTTTGGTTTATATCTTTTTTGGGCCTTGGAGATTATATACGAAAAAGGAACCCCCTCATAGTCTTAGTTAAGCTATTTTCAGACTCCCTAAATATGAAAATATCTTCGAGTGACCTTGTTCCTTTCACAATCGTTAATTGTTCCAGAAGGAATATCTATTTGGCATAAATTTAACCCTTTTCCAGCCAATAGATTATCCAGGAAAAAGGTATGCCTCGAGAGACATGTCTCATCAGGAGAGTTCTCCTAAGTTATATTTTATACTTTTTTGGGCTAAGTAGACTAAAATTAGAAAAAAAAATTGAGTCCATAGTTAAGCTCTTTTCAGACTCCTTAAAATTTAAAATATAGTTGAGTGATCTTGTCTTTGTCACACTCATTAAAATGGTTTTGAAGAGACATCCTCCCAGTATAAGTTTAACCCTTTTTCGAACCAACTGGACTAATTATGAAAAAGGAACACTTTGGAGTCTTCTTTTAGTGTTTTTCAGACTCTCTAAACGTGAAAATCCACTGAACCACTGGGCTCGTAACACTTCAGAGGGAAGGAGTATTGTTGTGTATTAATCACATCACATACCTCATCCTTGTGTCTTTGTCCTAATGTTGGCTTCATGTTGCTATTAATTGAACCTTCAAAGCATTCATTAAATACAAGCCTTGTAGCACTTTTTCCCTCACGATCTGACACCTTGACCCATGGAGGAATTTTCCCAAGTGTCCTTATCTTGCACATGTCTACTTGCACTGAGCATCAGTATGTTCCATGCACTTGGAACCAATTTTATTTCTTATTCTTTTATTCTTATTCAAGCTCGTTAAAAATTTGAAAAAGACAAAAAAATCAAATATTCCAAAAAGAGGGGAGGGGATATACATTATATTTTATCGGTAGCAAGAAAATTCCCTTGGACAAAGCAAATCCTTCCATTTTTTCTCAAATAATTGGGATCTAGCATGACCTTAGGAAGTTGTTCTCATTACATAGAGTTGTGTCCTCCTATGTTTGGTTACTCTTCCAAACATATGGAGAGTTTGTGGTGAATCCTATATCACAGACTTATGTCAATAATATGTTGCTTGAGTCTCATCATTTTTTCCTTCTTTTGTCCAAGGGAAGTTTTATCCAACCTGAGTTATCCATTCCGCAGTTTATCTTTTGACCTTCATGAGTCGGCCATCTCGAGAGTCTAGTCAATTTTAGATTCAAAATCAATGAATTTCTATGTGTGATGATAAATATCCTCTAGTCATTCCCCGATGACATGTCGAAGACCTCAGAGTAGTGATACTCACACTCCTATTGTACTCCTACATGATTTTTGAATATCATGAAGTTGTTGCTCGAGATATGAAGTCCTCGCCTCCAGCCACAAGCGTCAATTATTCTCGAAGATGTATATCATATTGTACTTATTTATCTTCAGATGATCTTGAGATGTAGATCCATTGTGTATTTTTTGTGGCTACACTATATGCATACATTTGTATTTTTTCTCGTAGTCATATATGACATGGATCTGCAATGTACTTGATTGGAAGACATGCTTAGTTCATCTCAAGCATGGGTATGCCCACCTTAGAGATATTATCATTATTTTGCAGATGGCACGCTCATGAACACTTGTCTTGGGCTCACTCAACTTCGTGCCTTTCCAGTATGTAAACATATTGTAATGTATTATGGCCATTAGTTTCTCTTATGACCTCACACATTAGGAGGAATATGTTATAGTCCAAAATTCCTTATCTGTGCATACCAGACATTGGCCCTTCCATTTGCATACTTTTCCAAAATTCTACTGAGGTTTCCTTTAAAAAAACCATTTTTTGGATAGTGTACGCACCCTGCTACACTAATAGCCCATGTACACACACACAGGTTGCATGCTAGTTAGCCTGTGTACGCATGCGTGATGCATGCTAGTTAGCCTGCATTTACCTCCAGAAGTTGAAAAAAATATAAAATTGCGCGGAATTTGGCAAAGTTTACAAGCTATGGAGGGTTTCCTAACCATTTTACCCCTTGTAGCCCATCCCCAAACTGAATAACCACATTTTTATCATATAAAAAGAGGTCTTGGGGAGTCATTTATGAACATGAGAAAGAGAATAAGAAAACACTGCCAAAATCCCTTCCCTTTCTTAGTCTAAGATTTGCATCCCATTCTTCATTTTAGCCTCGGCCTTCCCCTCCAGTATTTTTCCTTATGCAACCCTTCCTCCTTCCCTTGGTGATATATTGGTTGCAAGAAACTAATGTGGGATTGATTCACTTGGAGCCACGACATAGGAGCCTGGAATTGGTTCGTGGAGGAGTTTCCAACAAAGGTTGTAATCCTTTTTATCTTGAAATTGAATAAAAAAGTTTATCCTTGTCCCAAAACCCTGTGTTTACATGATTTTTCTAATTTTCACATTTATATCTATGTATATAATTTTAAAGTGATCAGTAGAGATGGAATATGTTGTTGCATTGTATTCCTAACCTTTCGCAGGTCATATTTGGGAGGAGATCCATGATATAGGAAGCATAAACAAGCGAAAGAGGTCTACACCAACCACAAGGACTAAAGGTGCACTCTGTAACACTCTTTCCTTTCTCTCTCGTCACTTAGTTTAGATGGTTTTGGGGTAGATTAAGGGTAGAATAGTCTTTTAAGGGAGTTTTCGCTTTGCCTTTACCTTAGGCCTAGTATAGGGGGATTTTCCCCATAGCAACAGTGATTGGGAAAATATGTCATTCAAAAAGGAGTTGGAAACAAATTTTGTTGTAAAACATAGTTTACATATATATTTAATTGGATTTAAAGAATTTTTGGCAGATCCTCGAAGCCAAATTAAAGCACAACTCTCTTGAATCGATTGATCAACATTTCCTTTGGCAACACAATCAACAAAGAAAGATTGAAAAGCATATCTTAGAAACAGAGTCATTATAGAGCTCTGAGTGAATAAATGAGATAAGATAAGATAAGATAATTTTATTAATGTCTAACCAATGACCAAAAAAGTAGGTCAAAGGGATTGTTGAGTACAATGATGTCAACACAATGTAGGAGTATCAAAAGGTCTCCTATAAAAGGCAAGATGCATAAATTAAAGTGAAATAAGGTAGAGTACTAGAGAGAAAGATCTAATCCAAGACAAGAATAACCCTTGACCTCGAGCTGAGAGACCTTCTTTGATGTTGATATGTACCATAGGGGAAGATCTAGGGACAAGAGGAGCCAAAAGAAAAGAAAAAGGTATGTCCTAGAAACTTACAAAGAAACTAGCTTCAAATAGAATGGATAATATCTAAGCTTTGTCAATGTAAATTTCACCTCATCTAGATCTGGAACTTCAAGTGTGGTTCCATGAGGATCCTTTGTTGCTATAAGCATATCAATTTGCCAATAACTATAAAAATTAAGTATCCAACATTTTTCAGTAGTTATATCACCGCACAAAGACAAAAAAATGTTGTAATTAACCAACCTGAAAACATGGTAGGTTCTTAATGTCTTCATCAGTAACATAAATCCATCTACAGAAAAAAATTCAGAATCAAGTTGCAATAGAGAAACAAAAACTCTTTAAAGAAAATGTTTTAGATATAGCATATTTTACTATGAACAATCACACTAAATGGATAGAATCCTGAATTCTACATATTAATCCCACCATAAATTATATAAATGAAAAATGATGGTGAATAAAGGAATTGCATCAATAGTTTTTGCCTCAAGTATATACCTTCTATTACTCTCATCTTCGCTAAAGATCCTTAATCGCTCCTACAACATATCTCAAGAATCATAAATGCAAGTACATTATACACATTTAGAGAACTCTTAACCAATGTTGCAAACATCATGTGGGATAATACATCATTGAGGGTCTAGAAAAAAACTTATTGGCAACATTGGGGAAAATATCAAAAAATATTGGCAAACTTTAAAAAATATTAAAATATTCACTCTTTTTAATTTTTTAAACATCTAAAAAAAAACCTTCCTCTATCTCTTTTATGGGAAAATGTGACACTGAATAACCCCTTTTTTCTCAATCCCCTTCTTTCCCTCTTCAAGCTGAGAAAAAAAATCCAAAAATCTGCTGACTAAGCCAATATTTTCCAATTTCTGGCAATATTTTCAATTTTTCAAAACATTCTGATTTTTCCTAGTGATAATATCGCCAAGATGAGAGGATTGAAATGTTGGTGATATATCGTTGATATTTGCAACACTTCTCTTAAATACTACCTATGCAGCTATAATCTTTAACAGGTCCCAAATATTTCATGGACAATTTTATGCATCATAAAAATTCAAAATTTACCTTATGGATTCATCTAATTTGCATTCTTAGAGATAGATATTGTCAACTTCAACTTGCAATAAAATCAAAGGCACACTGAATTTGTTGGAATTTAAAATGATAACTCAACAAATACCTCAACATGGATGATATGATATGACATTATAACTATATTAAGAGAGAAAAAGAGGGACAAAACAACATATAGATGAGTTTCACATTTAACAACACAAGATACTCCATATACAGTTTATCTATTTGTGATATGTGATGCATCCCCCCTTCCATATTAGGGGTTGTGCGACCTCTCGGTCAAGTATCTTCAAATTACTGAGCCAAATCATCTCTTTGGGCCTCTGCTAGACCCTAGAATCATTTTACACAAGCCCTCGTTTGTTACCATGCAGGTTCAAATCACCCGCGACCCTGTTCTCTGGCGCTTCTGGTAACACTGAGTGGTGAGCACTAGCTCCTTCACTAGTCCCTTATTCAATATGACTATGAGCTATAACCTCAGGCCAGCCCTCTTCACAACTTTGGGCTTCGATGATTTTGAATGTACCTTACTCCTTTTTCCCCGAACTTCGAACCCGTGAAATCACCCGGACCAGATCAACGATCCGCGCTTCTCTGGCAGCCAATGGCTATGATCTACTTCGAGAATCCAACTTCGGGAGTTCCGAGTGTTCCAAACACCCCTTTTCCTTGGAGTAAATTTTACCCATAGTTTCAGATCAAGCACTACCTTTTATTGTTGTTTGGCGGTTGAGATCCTTCCTTTACTCCGCTTCAGACGACTTATATTCAACTCTACTCTACATTCTTTCTCCTATAGTATCAATCCTTCGAAGTGACAGATATTCTATGATGTGTCATGTTCCAATGGATGACTCTAATGAACTCTGACGCTCTAGCCTTCAGGATTTCTCATACCTTCACTCTTCACTTCCTCCGAAGTGACTTTCCTCCAGAGTAAATATCCACTCTCCATGTGTCTGTTTGTTCATCAATGGCTCTTGTTGACTCTGGCCTTCAGTACTTTTGAACCTTCAGAAACTTACTCAACAATTTCCCTGGAGTGATAGATATGTCACCATGTATTCCAACAATGAATGGCTAGGATGATTCCTTACCTTTGGAGCTTTGGACGACTTCTGGTCAATGACTCCACTTCCTCCTTTCCTTTCCTCTGGAGTACGCACTTCTGGACTCCACGATATTCTAACGTGTGTCCCTATTAGATCTACGACCACGATTTAATTTGACAGTTCAGGCTTTGGGAGTTTTGGCTTCAGTACTCTCATTTTCCTATGGAGTACACAAATATGTGTCATGTGTCCTTCCTGGATCCAATGGTCCATATTTCTTCATCCTTCGCAACTTTGAAAATTTTTATCTTTGCTCTGCGCAAATATTCTGGAGCTTTACCTCCCGAACTCTTAAGATTCACTCCGTAGCTCTAGGACTTTGAATATCCCTCTCTCAAAACCTTTTCAAACCTCCCAATACTCGGAGTGTCGAAGGACACCAAGTCTAACCTCCATGCAACTCTCCCAGATCTCACAGTCTGGAATGATCCTACTTCTTTTGAGTGGATCTCACTCATTAATTTGGGGAATCTTAAAGGGCTACTTGATATTGAATACTTCTCACCCGCTACCCCTTATGAGCTTGTTCTTCCTCAAAACCTCTAACTCCTTATAGCGTTTCTTTGATTCTTAGTCAAAGTTTGTCTCCATACACACCTTGGAATAGGTCTTCTTCCACGAATCAACTTCTTTGTGAGTGACTCTGCACACATTGCAACAATTTTTTTTCGTTCAATTGTTCCTCCTGAACAATATGACTCTGAGTGTGTTTATTCCTAAACACCCTTTCAAGCTATCCATCTTGAACTTCTGAGTCAAAACAGACTCTTTCAACACACACCTTGCAAATACTTATTCACTCCTTGCAAACAAAAAACTTCATGTTATCTCTCCTGAGCTTCTGAGTCGAAAGAGACTCTATCAATGCACACCTTGTCGACATTATGCACTCCTTGCACTTTCTCATAGAAGAGAAACAATTGAAACTTATCTAATCCTCATAGGTTCATACATTCAACCATGTAATGCATTCATAACATAATAACAAGTAATAATAGAGAAATGCAATTAAAAATAAATCCTACCATTCATTCATTTAGATATACACAGTAATAGAAACACCAGACATTTGGGATCAATGCTTCTTTGTTATATTCATTCAAATGAAATGTACATGGGCCCATACACTCTGATAATCTTCAATAATCTTTAGCTACAATAATATTTAGCATCAATAACCTTCAACAACGTCATTTTGGAAACAATATATTTATTTATACAAAAGATCTCATAGCGATTTTCCCTCTGACTACCTCAGTGTTATCCTATCAAATTAAAATCTTTCAACTACTAAGTATTTATTACAATAAATGTATGAGACAGATAGATAAGAGGAAATTCTTTGAATCTATACTGCAAGCTACTACATCAAAGGAAAATACAATCCCTATCAATCTCATGTGATGGTTCAACTCATAAACATTTAAGATGTTCTTTAATTACAATCCTTTCAAGATATTTGCATGACCTGCCATATTTAAAATCCAAAATCACTTCAAAATTCACACTAGGGTGCTAAGTTGTCTTGCACTTGTGCTTTGATGAAGATGATCATGCATCATACTCCTCTGGAAAAAAAATCATGGAATCATGTCCATAAGCTTCTGCATTGACCTTCCATGCTTCTGAATATCTGCTTCATTTACCCAACTAGAATCCTCTATTGGGTGTCTTTTCCACTTTACCAAATACTCAAAACAATTCCTTATCCTAGTCTTCTTACCAATCCTCTGATCTATGATCTTCTCCATCTATGGATTTTCTGCTACAGGCATCTTCTTCTCCCACTGGATCTGTTTCTAATCTTCTGGTCCTTTTGTGTCATCTTCCCTGTAAGGATACATGTCTAAAATGTTGAATATGGCCGATATACCCACATCCTCTGGCAAGTCTATCTCATAAGCATTGGCATCAAATTTCCTTAGGATCTTACATGGTCCTATCCTCTTCAATTTCAATTTGTTATATGTTCCCCTTGGGAACCTTTCCTTCCTGAGATGTGCTAGAACTTGATCTCCCACTTCAAATTCGATTTCTCTCCTATGTCAATCAACTCTTTGTTTATACTCTCTGCTACTATTCTGCAACTGCTCTTTGATTTGATTATGAAGCTTATGCATTTCTGCAATGAAGTCTTCTTATCCATCACTTCTAAATTCATTATGCTCCAGATCTCTCAACTCTGATACTCCTCTTGACTTCATCCCATATACTATTTGGAATGGTCTTTTTCCTGTAGTGTTGTTTGTTGTGTCATTGTATGCAAACTCTACTTGCGATATAATTTGATCCCACTAGCTATGATGTTCAGTGACCAGACTCCTCAACAAATTTTATAAACTTAAATTTACCACCCCAGTCTATCCATCTATTTGAGGGTGATATGTTGAACTAAAAGAAACTTATGTCCCCAGATTCTTCCATAATGTCCTCCATAAATGACCAAAACATTTAGTTTTTCTATCAAAGACAATACTCTTGGGAAACCCATGAAGTCTCACAACTTCCTTGAAAAAAAAAATTGCAATGTGTGTTGTGTAATTAGTTTTGTGGCATGGGATAAAGTCTGCCATCTTTGAAAATATATCAACTACTAAAAATATGGAATCACTTCCTCTTTGTGTCATTGGAAATCCCAACACAAAATCCATGCCTATTGCATCCTAAGGCCTATCTGGAATAGGAAATGGTTGATATAATCCAGTGTTGTGCTTCTTTCCTTTTGCATATTGGCAAATATTACATTTGTTCACAAAATTATTCACCTCTTCCCTCATACCTGGCCAATAGTATGAAGTGTTCAACTATGCAAATGTCTTGTCATGGCCAAAATGTCGTGCTAGACCTGCACTATGTTTTTCCTTCAATAGATTTTCTCCCATTGAGCACTTTGGTATGCACAACTGACAACCCTTAAACAACAATCCATCTTGAATCATATACTCTATCCACCGGATTCTGTCTCTGAGAACATGATTTTCACATGCTTCATATGCCTCTTTAAAATCTGGATCATCATAGTACATCTCCTTAAGGTGTTCGAACTCTAAGGTTTTCACTTGAAATTACTATAGAATCAGACATCTCCTGTTAATGCATCAACAACTTTGTTAGCATTACCAAAAATATGTTTAAAGACAAAAGTGAATTTTTTTGTAAACTCTATCCACCTATCATGTCTTTTATTTAACTTCTCTTGTATGGTTATGAATTGTAAATCTTGATTATCGCTATACAAAAAAAATTCCTTTGGAGAAAGGTAGTGCCTCAATTTCTTCAAGGCTTGAATTATTGCATAAAATTATTTATCATATGTGGAGTACTTTCTCTTAGTGCCATTCAAATTCTCACTGAAATATGCAACAAGCATGTTATCTTGGCTCAAGACTGCTCCAATTGCAATTCCACTTGCATCACATCTTAATTGAAATGTCTTCCCGAAATCTGGCAATACCAGAATCAGTTGTTCTATTATCTTCTCCTTTAATATCCTGAAACTTTTTTCATATTCTTCTATCCATTTTAAAGACTTGAAACCTCTTCTTCATTGTATCTAATATTGGTGTACAAATTCCACTGAAATTTCTAATGAACTTCCTATAGAAACTTGCAAATCCATGGAAGCTTCTCACCTCAAATATGCTCCTTGGAAATGGCCATTCTCTTATTTCTCTCACTTTCTATGGATCCATCTTCAATTCATTTGAAGAAATCACAAAACCCAAGTAAATGAGTTATGTCTTCATAAAAGAGGCCTTCTTCAGATTTATCAACAACTTCTCCTGCTATAATATTCTCATCACTAATGTTAAGTGTCTCAAATTATCTTCTTAAGTTTTACTTAATACTAATATATCATCCAGATATACAATCACAAACTACCCAATGAAATCTTTCAATACCTCATTCATCAACCTCATAAAATTACTCGAGGCATTTTTTAAGAAAAATGTCATAACAAGCCACTCATACAACCCTTCATTTGTTTTGAAGGTTGTTTTGCACTCATCACCTTCTCTCATCCTTATCTGGTGATATCCACTTTTCAGGTCTATCTTTGAAAAATAATTTTCCCCACTTAAACAATCCATTAAGTCATCCATCCTTGGCAAAGGAAATCTATACATGATGGCGATTTTGTTTATGACTCTTGAGTCTGTACACATTCTGCATCCTCCATATTTTTTCGGACTTAACACAGTTGGTACTACGCATGGACTCAATATTTCCTTGACTAATAACTTGTCCATCAAATCCTGGACTTGTCTCTTTACCTCCCCATTCTCTTGAGGTGTCAATTTGTACGCTTCTTTTTTCATCAAAATTGCTCCTAGTATTAGATGAATGTGATGGTTGATACTCCTGATGGGTGGAAATGAGCTAGGTAACTCATCCACTACTATGTCAAAAAAATTCTCCAACAGCTCCTGAGCTTCTTCAAGAAGATCATCCATAGAAGTGCTTGTAAGGACAACTCTAGGTTTCCTCACCACAACAAATTGCATCTCTTGTTCCTTCTTGACTTCACTTGGGAGTTCCTTCCCACTCATGAGAAGTATACTTGTTCTCACTTCTTCCTTCACTTTATTTTCCTCTATTGGAAGTAACATATGTGTCCTACCATTCTTCTCCATAGTATAAGTATTTTTTCTCCCATCATGAATGACATTTCTGTCAAACTTCCATGGTATCCCCAACAAAACATGACATACATCCATGGGAATCACATCACACAAAATCTCATCTCTATATCCTTCTATATTAAATTCAACTAGACATTGTTTAGTTATCATTACATGTTGTCCTTTCTAAAACCATTAGACTCTATATGGAATCGAAAGTACAGTTGTCTCCAGCTCCAATTTCTCCACCATCTTTGTGGATACTAAGTCATCAATGATCCCACTGTCAATTATCACCTTGCATACTCTATATTTTGTCTTGAAAGTAGTTCTGAACAAATTGTTCCTCTGCATTCAACCTTTGGCTCTAGCTTCAAGAGAACCTTCTTCATCATCAAAGATTTACCATATTCTACACCTTATGATTCAACATTTCACTTTTGCGCTTCTGAAATGTAAGCTTCACCTTTCTCTCGGGGATTTCCCAAGTGATTGGTTACGTCTTTCCATAGGAATAACACTTCACTTCTCCTCCTCTACCTCTTCCTCTTCCTCGAGGAAAAGCATTTCTTCCACCATACTTTCTCCCTCAGGAACTTCCTCCTCATTATGAGTGACTGTGGTTTTCCAGTCTCAACCTTGGGATTTTGTGCCTTATCATGGATAATTCCATTGCCTCTGTTTAGACGTCTTCCTCGACTTCACTGGCTCTGTTTTCTATACAACTTATCCTCTTCCTTCAGCACAATATGATAAGCATCCTCCACTGTCCTTACTGTCATCATGTTGATTTCATCCTAGATCTCATATCTCAGGCCATTTATATACCTAGCAACCTTTTCATCATCTTTTTCTCTTTGTCTAGCCCTGATGTCAAACTTGTATAAATCCTCTATGTACTCTTTCATTGTCATTCCCTTCTATCTCAGGTTCTGCAAATTCATGAATAGATTTATCTGATATTCCTTGGGTATGAATTTAGCTTTCACCTTGGCTACCATTCTATCCCAATTCTTAATCTTTTGTTTTCCTTTGCATCTTCTATCAGTCTACATCTCATCCCACCACAATGTTTCATATCCTTTTAATCTGGTGACAACATGTTTCACCTTCTTCTCCTCATCGACATCTTCATAGTCAAAGTACTTTTCCATTGATACTATCCAATCAAGCAATTCCTCAGCATATAAATTTACTTCATACATTGTTATCTCTATCTTTTATCTAGCTCCCAACTTGACAACCACTTTCAACAAGCGTTCTTATGTAGCATCCTCTACTGTAGCTTCTTCAACTTCTACTTATTTTCCCTCTTCATCACTGACATATCTAGCATCAAGTGCGCTCATTTTTTCTTCCTCCATAACATCCAAACTTTCACAAAGTTCTCTCATCTCCCTTTCCAAAGATCAATTTTCTATAGGTGGATTTGTACATCTTCTAAGAGGCATTGTGTTAACCTTTTATTCACACATAGAGCACACTTTTAGGCTCTGGTACTAGTTGATGCACCCCACTTCCCTCCTAGGGTTTTCGTGACCTCCTGGTCAAGGATCTTCAAATTACTGAGCTGAATCATCTCTTCGAGCCTATACTAGACCCTGAAATCAATTTACACAGGCCCCCGTTTGTTACCATGTAGGTTCAACTCACCTGCGACCCTGTTCTATGGTGCTTTTGGTAACACTAAGTGGTGAGTGCTAGCTCTTCCTCTAGGCCCTTCTTCAATATGACTATGAGCTATAACCTTAGGCCAACCCTCTTTGTGACTTTGGGCTTCGACGATTTTGAATGCAACTTACTCTTTTTTCCTAGAACTCTGGACCCGTGATATCACCCAGACTAGATCTATGGTCTCCACTTCTATGACAACCAATGACTGTGATCTACTTTGGGACTTCGGCTTCAGGATTTCTGAGTGTTCCAAACACCCCTTTTCTCCAGAGTAACTTTTACCTGGATTTTTAGATCAAGCTCCATGTTCTCTTCTTAATCGATGATTGAGATATGTCCTTTTATCCACTTCATACGACTTATATTCAATGATCCTTTATGTTCTTTCTCCTGGAGTATCAATCCTCTGAAGCGGCAGATCTTCCACCATGCATCATGTTCCAATGGATATCTCTTATGAACTCTGGTGCTCCAGCCTTTGGGATTTCTCATGCCTTCACTCTTCACTTCCTCCAGAGTGACTTTCCTCCAGAGTAAATCTCCACGTGTCCCTCTACTCATCAACGAATCTTGTTGACTCCAGCCTTTGGGACTTTTGACCTTCAAAAACTTACTCGAAAATTTCCATAGAGTGTTCTATCACCGGAGTGATAGATCTATCGCCATGTATTCCAACAGCAGATGACTAGGATGATTCCTTACCTTTGGAGATTCAAATGACTTATGGTCAATGACTCAACTTCCTCCTTTCCTTTCCTTCGGAGTACGCACTTCTGGACTCCACGATATGCTAACGCGTTTCCCTCTCAGATCGACGACCATGATTTATTTCGATAGTTTGAACTTTGGGATTTTTGGCTTCACTACTCTCATTTTCCTCCAAAGTAATCTTCTCCCGGATTAAACAGATCTTTGTCACGTGTCCTTACTAAATCCAACGGTCTAGATCTCTTCAGCCTTTGCAACTTCGCAAAATTATCTCTTTGTTCCGCGCAAATATTCTGGAGCTTTACCTCTCTGAATATTTGATTTTCTGCCACATATCCTCCTTAATAACGATGGTTAGGATTCACTCTCCATCTTCGAGACTTCGGTGATCCCTCTCTCAAGAAAAATTCAAACCTCGTAATACTCGGAGTGTCGAAGGACTCCAAGGATAACCTCTATGCATCTATCCCAGATCTCACGGTCTGGAATGATCCCGCTTCCTCCGAGTGGATATTTCTCATTCATTTGGGGAATCTTAAAGAGCTCCTACCTATTGAAGAATTATCACCCTCTACCCCTTATGAGATTTTTCTTCCTCAAAACCTCTAACTCCTCAGAGCGTTTCTTCAACGCTTAGTCAATTTTTGACTCTGTACACACCTTGAAATAGGTCTTCTTCCATGACTCAACTTCTTTGTGAGCGACTGTGCACACCTTGCAATAATTCTTTGCAGATCAATTGTTTATCCTGAATAATATGACTCTAAGTGTATTTCTTCCTACACACCCTTTCAATCTATCCCTCATGAAATTCTGTGTCAAAATAGACTTTGTCAATGCACACCTTGTGAACACTTATGCACTCCTTGCAAACAAAAAACTTCACGTTATCTCTCCTGATCTTCCGATTCAAAAGAGACTATGTCAACACAGACCTTGCAGACACTATGCATAAGAGAAACTGAAACTTATATAATTCTCACAGATTCATACATTCAACCATGTAGTGCATTCTTAACATAAGAACAAGTAATAACAAAGAAATGCAATTAAACAGAAAGCCTACCATTCATTCATTTAGATAGACACAGTAATAGCAACACCAAACATTTGGGATCAATGTTGTTATATTCATTCAAATGAAATGTACATGGGATCATACACTCTGATAAGATTCAACAGTCTTTAGCTACAATAATCTTCCGCAACAATAACCTTCAGCAGCCTCATTTGGGAAACAATACATTTATTTATACAAAAGAGCTCATAGAGATTTTCCCTCTAACTATGTGAGTGTTATCCTATCAAATTAAAAGATTTCAACTACTAAGGATTTATTGCATTAATTGTTTTAGATAGAAAGATAAGAGAAAATGCTTCGAATCTATATTGCAAGCTACTACATTAAAGGAAAGTACACTCCCCATCGATCTCATGCGATGGTTCATCTCCTAAACATTTAATATGTTCTTTAATTACAATCCTTTCAATATATTGGCATGACATACCATCTTTAAAATCCAAAATCACTTCAAAATGCGCACTAGGGCGCTGAGTTGTCCTCCACTCGCACTTTGATGAGGATGCTCCTGCATCAGTATGACTAATTTCAATCAACAACATGCCTAAACATTTTATCAATTAACAAATTAAAAATACAAAAGTACGTAGAGAATCGTTGCGTCATCTTCAACCTCTCCAAGTCTCAACACACTAATACCCCTATCATGAACATTTAGTAAAACAAATTACAATCAACTATTATAATTCACCAAGAATATCCCCACAATGACTAGAATTGTTTTCAAAAACCAACATATAGGAGTTGTGCTGAAATTTACTTCCAACAAATTCTATTTTTCATCCTTTTGTCAATTATTCCTATCCCCTCAAGAACATTGGTTATGTGATATATTGTGCATTTTTTGACCTAGAAACCAATGAATAACCATATCATATATGAGATACAAACTGCTACTTCCTTCTCAAAATAATTTCAGAGATGAGGATAACCACACACATAAGAAGAAAATTTAGCATCCATGCATAGAAAAAATCAGAAATGGTTGCCTTTCATACTTCCAAAGTATTTGTAGCCTTGTTAATATCAAGAAAACCATCATCATCCTACTTTAATAGACTAATAAACTTATTTGTTAACAACCCTAATTCAACAAAAAAACCATCTATTTCGGATTCTAAACATTAACACAAACATAGCTACATAGAGAGAATCAAATAAAACAACTACACATTGTAATATCCCTAGGGAAAAATTGAGGGTTTATGCTTGATTTGTTTGTGCTTAAGACAAAATGTTTTTTTTCATAACAATTTATTAATAGTTCCTACAATTTGATTTAAAATATGGTGGTGTATTTCATCGTGATATCTGTCTAAGGTTCTTTTGATATGCAATCCCTTATCATATGGTTTCAACTGTAGCCTAGATAACAATTTTTACAACTATTTACATGCATTATGATTATTGAATAAAAAATAAGGTATGCATACATTTACACAATAATAAGAAATAAGAATGACATGTTGATTATGGATGTAAACATCAATTTGGATCGCACCATAATTCTTATACTGGCTATGATAACAATAGTAACAACACACAAGATGCAATGGTCGTAAAAACATCCTCAACACACACAACTATTGTCTGTAAAGATAGATTCCTAACACACACAATGACAAAAGAAATTAGAAATGATGTCAAACATTGATGAAAACTACTCCAAGCCCTAAAAACATGCTTACAAACCATTTCATCCAGCAAGGGAAGCACTCTCCTTATAAGGGAGAGGACTCGACTCTCCTATAATGTTGTTGCAACCTTTTTCTTATGCACATGGTCCTAAAAATAATGATTTGTCTCATCCTAGGACCCCAACAGACTCACCACGAGCCACATACCTTCTTAGTACACTTATGTGTCTTGTATAATTGATTGGCCTCCTCTGAGGAACCCAACGGACTCACCATGGTCCATGGTCCTCCTTAGTATACCCTTGTGTCAAGTATAATTGATTGGTTTCATCCAAGAACCCCAACAAAATTACCATGGGCCTTGAAAATGATGTCAAGAACTAATGAAAACATTTCCAAGCCCCAAGAACCTACTTACAAACCCTTGCATCTAGCAAAGGAAGCACTCTTCCTGTCATGGAGACGACTTGGCCCTCCCAGAATGTTGTTGCAACCTTTTTCTGATTCACATGGTCCTACAAATAACAATTGGGCTCCTTTGAGGACCCGAACAGACTCACCATGGGCCATGAACCTCCTTATTATACCATTTTGGCCTATATAATTTACTCAAATGATACTCACAATCAACAAATACTCATGCGACCCTCCTCTATCCTCATGATATTCCAAATGAAAGGTATTGACCCCCCCAATTGACACCTAGAATCCTCCACTAGTCATGTGTTACCTTCTAATGTCTACAACCTATAATAAAATATATAATGACCCCCTTCCAAAGTCCTCCAAGTGCCATAAATACTCATGATCTGTAAAAAAGATAACAATTGGTTTTGATGGAGCTTACATGTTTTGAAGAAATGTCAGACACCCATTAGAGGAAGCCTTCTGAAAATTATTTTGGTGTCGTTGCAATCCAACTCCAACATTATCATAATTACACCTGCCTTACCTTAAATGGTATTGATAGGTCTCTCTTGGGAAGAGGTTATGGGGTTTGAATGTGTGAATTGAGTTCATATATATGTGGAGTAGACAGGCTAGGAAAGAAAACTATTTTTGTTTTTTTAATTTATTTCATTATTATTATTTTTTGTGTTGTGGAGGGAGGAGGGGGAAGCGCGAGAATTCGATACTACCTGTATTATTTATGGGAGGAATTTTATTTTTACTTGGGAAAGGTTAGCAATTAATTATAATTATAGGCCTTGGCTAACTGTTCTATGTTTTGTCCCTTTTCGTCAGAATCGAACGACTTAAATCTGTATGAAATCAAAAACAATTGTTGTTTAAACTGCATTTTTGAATGCAAAAATGGATTCAACGTGTTGAAAATCCCCTAGGTCACCCTAATTATACATAAATAACCACTCAAATATGTAGATCCAATAATCACTCGTCGGATTTTGGGAAAAATATTGCTGGAAATATCCCCGATAAAAAGACAAAATGTATAACGTTTAGCCTATAGAATAATTATATGTTCTATATATTTAAAAGTTCGACGTATAGATAACAAATTCATAATTATGATGAACGTCGAGGAATCGAGCAAAATGTTTTTACAATACCATTAATTTTATAATTTTCGTCATAATATTTCATCGAACTTTTACCCCATATGTAATAGTGTCTAGCTTGTATTGAGCTCTAGCTTCATTCAGTAAATATGGTGATAAAATTTGAGCCAATCATAATCACTAAACCATCCAAAGAGGAGAAACAACAAAAGTCCCTAAACTTACCCATCTAGCAATATGTTATAGTCTCCTTTTTTTTTGAAGAATAGATTCGCAAATGGTCTAATATAATGAGACCTTAATAGAAACCATAAGGCATATAACAAGAAATAATATATATCGATGTCCAAATTACCAAATGTTAGTCTATAGGAGTAATAGTCATTTGTTTGGTTTTCTTTACCCGACGATCAAATTAGTCATTTATTTTAGTCATTTATAGTTGTGTTGCAAAATATTAGTAGACTTTAGTCATTTTGTTTTATGTCACTAAAAATTTTAGTCATGTAGTCATTTATTTTCCAAATTCTACTAGTGTCAATTCCCATTTTTTCTATGACATTGAAAGATTGAGAAATTAGAGAATCGGTTCCAATAAATTGTGCCACAAGTTTAACACATAACACCCTTGTAATCATGCCAATAAATCGAAAAAAGAAGACAAACAAAGAAAACCATAATCATAAACCAGAAAAGATGAGCTGGAAAGAGAAGGCTAACCTATCTAATAAAAAAAACCTAAAGGAAATAAATGTAAACTAAAGTACAAGAGACTTATATAAAAGGATATTGTTATCCCCATTTACCAAGGTTAACTAAGGAGATTATGTCTTAAGGCCCTCAAGTTGGAGAGATGTAGTATCGAGAGACTGATGGTTGACAACGTCCACTTGCACAGACAAAGGCCTACCTCACCACCACAGATCTCAGATTTATCACAATGGTATCGTCCACATCGGCTTTCTTCCGTAAGACATTGGGTCTTTCTCCATGAGGTAAAAACCAAGTATTATGGTGAGTTTCATTTCAACATTTGAGGCATTTGAGTGTGTTGCATTTAAAGATGTTTTTTATTATGTACCGTTTGCTAGGAAGTTATGCTCTTTTCCATATTTCTCCTTAGTTTTTGATATTGAACCCTAGTAAGTGGTATCCCTTAGGGATGGGTTTGATACTGGGAGGTCCCCTTGACAATTCATGGTGCCATTCCTGATCATTCTTACCACTTTACACACTTCATCCCCTAGCCTCCTCATATTTTGGGATTTTCAAGTGTATTGACCCAAGAAGGGATTGTCCCTTATTTCATGGGAAGAAGGGGCTGAAGGCCTAGAGGGAATGTAGCTGGTAAAGGATAAAAGACAAATCATAAACTTCTATATTCTCTCCCAAAGAGGTCTTGACAATAATGAAACGTTTCTCCTAAAAATTAAAATACTTACAAAAGAGAATACACACACACACACACACACACACACACACACATATATATATATATGTCCCACTTCTTGATGGATATACACAAGTGCATTACAAGATAGACATTACCTGCATGGTACTCTATGTACCTCTCCCCCAAGATATGTACCTCTCCCCCAAGTGACATTTTGGTACTTTCCCCCAAGATATATTTTACCCCATAAGGAGTACCTAGTTCTTATGGACCTTAATTAATTAATGGAATTAAATGGGATTGGAAAAAGGATCAATTGAAAATGAAGGTGCAACACACCCTCTACAAAGGCACCCATAAATGAGACACTACGATCCCTTGTATGTCATGAACCCCATTCCCAAGAGTCTTACCCCCATCCACTTCATATTCTCCATAGGTCTTAGAGGGGCTTCCACTTTGGAAAAACTTCTTGACTTAGGGAATGATTCACCCAATAGGTAACTTTGTCAACCCTCCCATACCTAAACTTGGTAAGTTTCATAGGGTCTTTGAGCACTTAGTTAATTTGATGAGGTGGTTTTTGAAGAACATTCTTAGGTAATTATTTGATTTATTTGATTTAATTATCATGATATGTTTGAACTGAGATCCTTGGATGTCATATTCATTGTGTTTGTAGGACCTTGCTTGGTGGAGAATTTTGGAGGAACAAGAATAGCTTGGGCCTCTTTGGGGCATGATTCCCACAAGTTTGATACCATGGCCTGCACACCACATGATAATGGTATCCTTTGGAGGATTTAGAGACACCTTGGATGACCTATCCTATCCCTTCAATACCCCAATTACTTGCCTTTTGAGGCTACAACGCTACATCTTAGGGCTTGATGTCTTTTTGGGGGCTAGGGTTTGTGGTGGTGTTGTTGACTTGAAACTTGTAACCCTTTTGATGGAGAGAATCCTTGGATTGATGGAGGAGACCCTAGAATGTGAGAGGGAGGCCTTTGGAGATCCAATTTTTCACCTCCAATCTCAAACGACTTACTAGAAGTACCAAAATGTCACCCTAGAGGTTGACATCATCTTTAGGGGTTCTTATGTGCAATTTTTAAGTTAAATTTGAATTTAATATTGTAAAGGGGAAAAATAAAGGGAAATTTCTCCCTTATTTTTTTATTTACCCTAACTTAAGTGGAAAAACACTTTTTAGAACATTTGTATAAATAAGGATCATTTCCTTTTCATTTTATCATAGCTCTCCCATTTGGAGAAGATACATGGCTGAAATTTGCACCCTATTTGGGAAACTTGGATATCTATCTCTTGTGAAAATGTATTTTGGTGATCTCTCTTGGTATATTGTGGAGCTAACGTGGTGCACACCTCTTGGTGGCTTACTCTCTTGCTTTGTTGTGGAATTTACTTGGTGAAATAGGGTTTTATGTTGCATCTCTCTCGGAATTGGTATGAAAAATATGCAATTTGTTAGTGCTTCTTTCTTGTTTCATAGATTTATTGGTTGAATCCCTAGGAGGAGTATCATTTCATACACCCTCCTAAAAAATTTCATCTCATTTCTAGTTGATAAATCATTTTAACCAAGGTTGCTAGGAGGAGTACAAGGGTGTACACCCTCATAGATTTACCTTAGATTGATTTTCATGTTCTAGGGAGTAAAAGGGATTAAACCAATAGGGATATTTTGGATCTAACTCTCTCATACAAGACTCCATTTAACCAATATTTTAAAGGAACCAATATGAATTTTTCATTGGAGAAATAAAATTGCTTGCATACAATAACGTGATTTTATGATATTTTCAAATTGTTTGAAGTGGAATCAATTCTATGCTATAATAGATTGCTTGAGCCACTAGGGAATATTATTTTTAAAATAATATATTATTGTTTTCATAACTTAAAGCTACATCCATTAGGGTTGCAACATACCACTCTATATCTTTAAGTTTAACTTGCATTTCAACCATGGAAATTTGCTAGTAGCCCATCACTATCTTTCTATTGCTAATTGGTGAACTTTTTGTTAGATTACTTGCTTGTTTTAGTGGTTGAAACTTGATTCTATAGAAAATATTTGATACAAAATTTTTTCTATTACAAACATACTCTGAAAACATCTTACAACAACCCTCTAATACCACTAAAGTTTGTGCTAAAGTTTTGGGAATTAATCTACATGTTTTGTGCTTCATATCTCAATAAATATTTAATGATTTGAGTGGTTAAATATGCAATAATTAGTTTTATTCCTTGCTGAGATATACTATTCTTTACTATTTTATTTTGGGTCAACAAGCTTAACTTACTTGTTCACTTAATCTTTAAACTTGTCTACTTGTCTCTTCTTATGTCTTGGGAAGGTACAACTATCTTCCATAATTACTCAAGCACTTAGCAATCATTAACCATATCTGAGACTTGTTTCCAAGCCATTATATGCTTAGTAGTTTGACCTATAGGGGTATCACTTATATAACCTCACTTTCCATTTCTTTGCCCCCTAGGGTCACCCAAGATTCCCCCGTTGTGTTGGATTTATCCTTCACTAAAGCGAGGGGATGGTTTATCTAAGGTTAAAGTAGGTATAATATCCCATAGATATCATGATCTCATGGATTGCATAGGGATTTTACCAACCTATACATTTTGTGATAACATTTTGGCATCGTTTTCGGGATGATTTTGAATCCTATTTCATGCCCTAATGACACTTTGGCAAGCTTCCATCCCAAATCCTTTACCCCTACCTTGCCTGGTGACTCCACTTGAAGGAAATTACATTTCCACCCTTGATGAGATCTTCTTGAATCTCATCTGGTGATGGTGACCCCACCATCCCATAATCCACCTTCCCATAATAATTTTCCCTTGATAAAAATCAATCCTTATGTTGGCCCTCGACCAAGTTTTGAGGAAATCTTGGTCAGGTTTGACCACTTTCTGGACTTTGACACAGTGATCGAAGAAGGACCGCCCAGACAGAGCTGAGATCACAGATCTCACTTGTTTTGTGGGATTTGTGGACCTAGCACGGGGTTCATTAGGGTTTTTGTATTAGGGTTTATAGGATTTCATCCCATGGGTCTACCCATGATTAGGCCTTTTTGTAAGCGATTGTAAAAGTATAAATAAGAAAGAATGTAATGTAGTGAGGGGGTGTAATTAGATAAGTGCAAGAGGCAAGTAGTTCTAAGTTTATTTGTGCAAAAGAACATGTATGTAAGGCTCTGTTCTTCATAGAGGAGTTGGATCTGTGCCTTGACCTGATTTTGGGAAGGTATACCCAGCGCTCAGTGCACAGATCACCTGTCCAGTGCGAAGCTTGGCTCTGTGGCTTAGTGCACGGAAGAATACGAATGTAAGAGATTGAAGACTAATAAAGAAGAAGAAGTCATTGGTGGGCGTATCCCCACACTCGGGTGAACCACATATATCATGTGTCGGTGGTTTGCTTTGTCTTATGATGCTTACGCTGTGAATCTTCTTAGTGCATTGATTGTTATGTATGATAGATAGATCTATGAATGCTTAGTTCTTTATTTATGTTGAATGTGCTAGATCTAACTTATGATGATAAGTTCGATGTGTATTTTTCCATAGTTACTGTGCCGATATATTCTTAAGGTTTATTATGTGACATGAATAAAGTTGATAAATTGATGCATGTAGTTCTTAAGTACTCTGTGAAGTAATTGCAATCATGGATCATTGTCCCATATTAGTTATAGACACCTGAGTCATGTAACCCCCCTGCCTCTACCTCGGGTGAGACTTTGTCTGCTTCGTAGGTGTTTCCGAAAGGGTCAGTAGTTAGGGTTTTGTTGGTGCATTGTTGAAGCATTGAACCCTGGGTCTGCCCCTGTGCCAACAAATGGTTCCGTTGTCAGGACCTAAAACTCTGATTACTAGGAATTGAAGTAAAGAAAAGAGAATCTCTTTGCATAGATCTGTTGTTGTAGTGTACAATGTTATACTTGACTTACAAAGCTCTGTGCTAAGAAAGAAACCTGATCTAAGGTAATATCTTGAAATAGGTAAATCTTTGTGCTTTAATAGAATAAGATAAGTGGAAATTTTTGTTTCGAAAGAATGAATTTAAGTATGTTTAATAGATTATGTCCTAGTCTGAAAGATAGGGCATAGTTGGAAGAAAGATTTGATCTGAATAAATTTAATAGAAATGAAGAAATATATGTTATTCCTATGCACAAAAATAATTTTTTGACTAATAACTGGATGCAGGAACCTAGAAATAATTTTTGCAGATTGCAGGTCCATCACTATGATCCTAGTGCATAGTACAAGAGGAAGAGAGGATTCACCCTATGTTATAATTGTAGAAGACGGAGACATCTTTCTAATAAATTCCCTAGTATATGTCTTATTTTTCTTTGTTGTAAAGTTGTTGGTCATGAGGTTGAGGATTGTCCAAGAATGATTGCTAAAGTTGAACAAATGAACATGAGACAAGAGAACTATGAAGGAAGTCAAGGGAATAAGAGCATGTTAAAGAACCATCAAGGGAAAGAATCATAAATAGTTTAGACTACATTAGAACAACTGAAAGAAATGATGAATGATCACAAAGATGTCATTTTACCAGAGATCTTGAAAGAAAAACAGTGCATAAGTACAATAATAGGAGACTTCGGCATAGACTGTATCTTGGATGAGGAAACACACGTGAATATTATGACAGAAATCACTTAGGAAATTTTGGGAAATCCTACTATATTGTCTTCATTGGGAAGAATAGGTTTATTCAAAGGAAATATGATAACCTTATGTGGAAGAATTACTAAGGTACCTGTTATTATTCATGGAACATCGACTGAAGAGGAATTTGAAGTCATTAAGTTTGTTGAGAACAATGCCCCTTTCCCTCTTTTGTTAGGAAAGACTTGGATTGAGAAGGATCGGATCAGAAGGAAAGCAAAGGAAGAAGCTACAGAAAATAAAAAGCAAGAGCTAAGGGATTTCATAGCTAGCAAAATAGATCGACTGATAGAAGAACGAGAAGTTAATTGAAGCAACAGAAGGAAAGAGAACTAGTTTTCAAGGTTGAGAGAATGCAAGAAGGTTTGAAGGACCTGTCCATTCAAGAAGAAAATATATCCACCCAAGAAGTGATAAGAGAAGGGATATTAACTTCAAACCCATCGGAAGTATATCATCACTGCGAAGTCACTACGATAGGAGAAACTAAGAATAAGAATGGAATGAGGAATCCAGAAATAGTTAGAGAGAATCAGATCACAGGAAAGAAGGAAAGGAAGCTCAATAAGAAGAAATCCAAGTTGGAAAATCTACATGGAGTTATAGAGAAGAATTCGCAAGAGGCAGGGTTGCAGGCTCTAAACCTCATTGGAATAGAAAAACCGTGTAGAATGGGACTTCACCTCAGCGAGGCTATATGACCGTTGGAGGTGCCCCATCCATTAGAATGACACTCCAGAATGACACTCCAGAATGACTAGGAAATGTATTTATGGGAGAATAGACCGCATTTCAGACATTGAAACCGCGCCATAACGAACAAATTTGCATTAATAGAAGCATTCCTACCCGTTAGAAGAATCTGTTACAACACTCACTTATTTAACCCATTGAACACTGTCTCGGGACCACTTTTCACCATCCGTGATTAACGTTACTAGAAAAGAACTAATTGTGTGTCGAACTGTGATTTCAAAACCTAGACATCGCCATCCTCTTGTTTACCCCACCTATCCATTCGCCTACCCCAACTAATCCGTTTAAAAGTGAGAATGTTGAGAGAACAAACTGAGTTAGAAAATTATGTCAAATAAGTCCTTAAGAAGTTTATGGATGATAGACCTATGTATGAAGGTGTTTAGGAATTATTGACTAGGGGAATGCAGGCTTCCCCTTCGACTGCACGATGTTCTAGTCGTGATAACCCCGCAACTAAGAAGCGAAGTAAGCATCATGATGATATGGCTAATGCAAATAAGATCCCATCGATCTTACCAGATTATATCATTCCTTTGACTGGCGCGGTTAACTACAACATCATCCCATGGGACTATGAGTACGCTTTGATCACCGTATACATATTGAAGGGGATACGCATAGTTGGAAGCCAGTTGGGATAGATCCCATCCCTGAAGAACAATGACTTTAACCTTGGATATAGAAATAACTACGCCATGTTCACCCCTCATAGATACTTAATGAAAACCATAGGGAAGAAGCCTTGCATCGTCATCTAGTCGTGGATGAAGGAGCTGGCACAGTCCACTATACTCAACGTGATGAAGATTCCTCACTTTGGCCGACATCAGGAGGCTAACGCTTGCGTTAAAATCCTCTTGTCATGTTATCATGGTGGATACCTATGGATTGATAGGAGGATTACTATGAATATGGAATTGATCCACATGATCACAGGATTGAGCATGCAGGGACCTAACCCAAAACAGTTCTACCCAGGGAGGCCTCAGACCGCTCCCTGGAACAGTGCATAAAAGAGGCATACGATGAAGTAGAATAGGGAAATCAAGGCTACAAGGTATCCTCTATCCAGTATGGCGCAGTGTGCCTCACTTGCCAACTCATAGATGGCAAGATCATCAGAAAGAACTGACCCATACAAGTCACTAGGTTCATGGTGGACCTTGCAGGTAAATGCATGGAGGGAATGCAAATGAATTGGGAGAGTTATCTCATCAACGAGCTTGAGAAAGACTGTTGTGAAGTGTTGTTGGGAAAAACACCCTACAGACTAGCAAAATAGAGTTCAGACTTTGCATGCAGATTTGACTGAATAGAAAATACCTTATACCTACATCCCTAGATTTAAATCCCTTTTTCTCAGTAAATGCATGGAAAGGATCACCTACCTTATTACCGGTGTTCGATGTCAATCCTCCGTTGTGCTTGATTACTTGTTTGCGTTGCTCCTTCCAAAGATGACCTGCACTCAAGACAAACAACAACTATGCATGCATGCTACTTCTATACTCAAGGGTTAGAAATCGAACATAAACTAATCAAATCATAGACAACTCATGAATTGGGATGGGAAAAACATTATTTTTATTACATAAAGTGAGTCAACTTTACAAAAGCTGAGACTGGCCACCGCTCCTTGAACCTAATCCTAGGCTCCTCTTCTTTTGTCCTTCAACTGCTTTGCGTTAAATCTCCTTTGGCATTAGGAAAGGCTAAAGGGTTGGGACAACGGAATACATAAATGGGCAGAGTTTCTTCGCTATATTTTTCCCTCTCCAAATGGTACCCCTACCCCTTCTTTTATAGGTTAGAAGGAGCTAGGGTTTTGGATGAACCCTTAGCCATGCATGGCCAGGAGTTTCAGTAAACTCACCCATAGATTTTTGTTCCGTTGGAAACTTTCATTTTTTCATGCTTTAGTAGGTACATGTGGGTTGTTGTGAGCCAGCCAGCATGTACACGCGTGCAGTAATGGGTTAGGGCACGTGGGCCTTTACATAAGAGTATTTTCAAAGAGTTGTTCAGCAAAGTTTTTGGAAAAGAAGGGATATGAGTTGGCCCGATGCCAGGTAAGCATGTGTGGTGCAATTTAGGGTTATAACAGATGCCCCCTAATGTGTGAGGTCATAAGAGCATCTGATGGCCGAAATACATTACCAATCTTTACTGATGTACCGAACGATTCAGCCCAAGGATCAGGAACCGGGAGGTGTCGTCTGCAAAATAAAAAATTTCTCACCGAGGCGGGCATACCCATGCTCGGGATAAAATAGAATGCATGGCTACCAATCAAATACATTGTAGATCCATGTCATATAACTATATAAAGTGTAGCCACAAATAGTACACAGCAGATCTACATCTCCAAATCAAAAAGATATACATGCAAAGTATCCATCTTTGTAGAAGCTAATAAGGCCTGATGGCTGGAGATGAGGGCTTCAGAGCTCGAGCAACAACTTCAAAATCTTCAAAACTTGGGTAGGATTGTAATATGAGTGTACGAATGCACTACCCAGAGGTCTTCGACGACTCGTCGGTCATGGAAAAAATTGATAATCTTGATGATCATAATGAAGGCTTCAATGATTTCAAACAAGGACTTTATTGGGTGTTCGGGATGGCCGGGTATGCGGACAAGAGACATTTTGCAGAGGGGTCGACTCAGTTTTAGTGACAAACTTCCCTTGGACAATAGCATGACACATGATGAGACTCAGGCAGCATATATGTTAATCATAAGTCTACGAAACAGGAGGCAACACAAAATCTCCATATGTTTGCAAGAATAACCAAAAGGTGGAGGAAACAACTCTATATAGCGAGAAAATCTTCCTAAGGTCATACTACATCCCATAGTATGATGATCAACTGGACAGATGTGATTTATCCAAGGGCGACTCATTATGCTTCCAATAAAGAAAATACTTTTCCCATCCTCTTTTTGGGGTATATTTGATTTTTTTGTTCTTTTCGATAATTTTGGAAAAAGAATAAAGGAATATTACGTTACAATGGAGGAACAAGTATTGCAAACATATGATCTCAAGGCACAAGGACAAGACTGATGTTTTGGTAAATGATACTCAGGAAAAATCCTCCGGCGGCCAAAGGTGTTAAGACGCAGAAGAAAACTGTCACAAGGTTGGTGGATAAGGTATGCAAATGCGGTTGATAAAACACACAATGGTAATGTCCTTCGATGTAAGTTTAACGAGCCCAAAAGAAGGTAAGCTCGGTGGTTTTTCATATTTAGAGAGTCTGAAAAAGCATTAAAGGGGACTCCATTGGGGTACCTTTTTCACAGATAGTCTAGTTGGTTTGAAAAAGGGATAAACTAGCATTGATTAGACGTCGATTCAAAACCATTTTAACGATTGTGACAAGGACAAGATCACTCGACTATTTTTTCAATTTTAAGGAGTCTGAAAAAAGCTTAACTATGGACTCCGTCAGGAATATTCTTCTAGACCAATTTAACGAGTGTGAAAGAATAAGGTCACTCGATGATCTTTTCAATTTTAGGGATTTTGAAAAGCGCTTAAATATAGACTCCGTGGGGGCTTTTTTTTCTTAAGTTTAGTCCCTCAAGCCTGAAAAAGGGATAAAATTATACCTGAGAGTACTTTTCTAAAGAATGAAAATTCGATAGAGTATACCTTTGTTCGTACAGTTGATCATCCGGACCAAAAAAGGGGTAAACTACCACCGGAAAAACGTGACTTCAAATTTCAGTTTAAGAAGCGTGAAAGGCCACAAGATTGCTTAGCAATCTTTTCATGTTTAGAGGGTCTGAAAAGGGCTTGAAAGGAGACCCGTTTAAGGAATGTTCTTCTGGACCAATTTAACGAGTGTGAAGAAACAAGGTCACTCGGAAATATTTTCATCTTTAAGGAGTCTAAAAAGGGCTTAAAGAAGACTCCGTAATGGTTACTTTTCTCAGTCAATCCGGACGAGATCGAAAAGAATAAATGCAGTCTCGTCAGATGTTGTTTTCGGATTTCAAAGCGAGCTTGAAAAACAACAAAATTATCTCATGATAGACTCTTTGTGGGTCGATGCCTGGCATCTCCTCTGGGGAGCTATATGCTTTGACGAAAACAATGTCTATGACGCCAGGGGTTCTGGAGATATTGATAGGTGTCGTTTCAGTAATGGTTTCCATATTACCCTCAGCATAGATCTTGTGTGTAGCTAACGGATTAGTATGACAAGACCTATCTTCAGTCATAGTCACGGTGAATTCTCCTGCTTCGATTCGTCTTAAATCTGGGAGGAAATATGATCTGTGATGAAGATCTTCCCAAGGTTTGTCTGGACTAGTCATTGCTTCGATTACTGCTTCATCAGAAGGAAAGACTAAGTCTAACAGATCGACGTTAGTGAGAGAACCCTGAGCCCAAATAGGCTCTAGAAGTGGATCTAACTCTTGTGCATGAGTCAGATTAGGGTTAGCTGAATCTTGTTGGACTAAAGAGTACACTACCTCAGTGGCAGACAAGGGCATGGACATTCCTGGGTGCCTTGTCTCATCCATCGTGGTTGATGGGGAAGGAAGAATCCAAGGATCCTCAAAGTAAGTCATGCGGAATGACGAAACTTGAAAAATCTCAACCTTATGGTGATTAGATATAAATTTGATATCATCGTGAGGAGGTGGGTAATCAAAGATACCCATCAAGGATGGGCACAAACACACTCCCATGTTAACGACACCTGGTTTTGGATTATCAATCATCGAGACCGTAGATGCCCCCAAAGCTGGATCAGGTCTGCAGAAAGACAATTGATCGATGGTCACTATCTGACCCTCGTGTGGAAACAACAAGACTCGAAGAATTTTAGCAACCACAACTTGCATAGCATAAGTCTAACTTTTTCCTAACAATAGGTTATAGTCGAGGGGAGCATCGACTACCTCTACTTTGACACACACAGTTTTCCCTTCTAACTGCATAGGGAAAGAAGGAACGATGCCATGTGGTCGGAATGAACGACCATCAAAAGAAGTGAGGAAAGTAGGTGATGGAGACAAAATGGGCTGGCCAATCGCCTTTCAGCATGCTAATGACATAATGCATGTCGAGGTGCCCTCTTCGACCACCGTACGGAAGATATTCCGAGTAAAAAATTTTGTGGGATGAGCCACTACTATCTGAAACTCTACGTGGTAAGGTAGATGAGGTTTTAAGTCAGTTGTATCTAACATGATGGTGCCCATATTAAAAGTCTTAGTAGAGCCCAAAGCGGTTAACAAGGCTTTCCTCTGAGCAGGACAGCTTTGGAGGACCTCCAAAGCAGACATCGCACAAGGGGTTTGTGATAAATCCTCCACCATAGAGTAATTTTGGGCGGCCCTTGTGTTTGGGTTGTGAGAAGATTTTTTAAATGCACTCTTTGGAATGCGTGTCATTGTTTCTCCCAACGTCTTCTCAATCTGTAGAGGAAGAGATGGGAGATCAACTTCTTTACCCTTCTCAAAAGCACTTGGTTTACTATAGTCATGAGCTCTAGTTGATATGAAAGCATCACCCCTAACCATATATACGTTCACGGATGAGGGACTGTTTGGAGGAGGTCAGGTTTCTTGGCTACCCCCTTTTGTGCTTGTAGAGGATTGAGTTAGATTTTTCCCATGTTGAAAGGGATTAGTCAACACTACTTGTTGTTGTTGTGTGACAAACTTTTGAGCCTCTACAAGTCGAGGACAAAGATGGGTCGGGTGGTCTTTCGCACACAAGTTGCATGGATACCTCGCCTTTTGTTTTTCTGTGTTGTCCCCGCCAACATTATCAGTGGGTTTTTTATCCCCCTTACCCTTCTTTCGTGGTTTTTTCTTCCCTTCAGGCTACTGGGTGGCCTTTGGGTTAGTCGACTGCACAGTGTGTACTTCCGATGTTTGGGTAGGGGGAGAAGCCAAAGCAGTAGTTTGGCTGGCCGCTATGTGTTGTATGGATAATTGTTGCAACTGTTTTGTCAACTGCTTAGCAGTCTTAATTTGGGCTCAACCAACAATACCATTGGCATGTGGTCCAACTCTCTGTCTAGTTTTATCCAGTATCGAACGTGGCGCATCTGGCAAGATGTTGTATAATAAACCAGACTGAGAATAGATGAGCTCAAACTGTTTAGCCCTCATGATGGCATCTTCTTCGGAGAAAACTCCGGATGTTGCAACATCTTTTGATAACTGTGGGACCAAAGACTTAAGGAACCACTCAAGCAGGAATGCTAGTGGGACTGGTATCTTAATTAAACTCTTCCGGCGTCTCCACTCTCGGATATGATCAGAGATATGGTCCGTTGTTGTCTGTTCGAAATTGGCGAGCAGCTCTGTTCTAGCATCGTATCTCACAGGTAACTGGAAATGGTTAAGGAAGGCCATCGCTAGTTCGGAAAAAGAAGAATAACTTGAGCGATTGAGCTTGATTTACCATTTCGCGGCACTCCCAATAAGAGTACGTTGAAACAACTGCAACTGTACGGAGTCATCTTTCAATGAGTTAGATGAGCACCAAAGATGAAAGGTAGTCACATGATCACCTGGATATTCATTAGGCTTGGCCTCGAACTTTGGAATGTACAAAGGAAACTTCGTCGGCATAGGAGGCCAACGTGGATCGTGACAAATAGGACCATTCAACAACCTTGTCAAATCTAGCAAGTGTAAATTTTCCAGGAATGGTAGTTTGGGTTGTTGCTGATAACCTGGGAAAAAGGGTCCTGGAGTTTGACTGGCACCAGGTTGCCAGGAAAAGTTTGGCTGCTGGCCCGGGTTCTGGTAGAAACCATGGCCCTGACCAGCGTAAGGATTCTGCATCTGTGGAGACATCATCGGTTTATTTCCCAAAAAGGACATAGAGTGTTGGGCATGCATTGTATTCAAAGGACTTTGGGAAGGATTACCCCATGTCGGTCCTGTGGGGAGAGGCATAGTAGTCTGTCTGGGGTTCCATTTACTGTTGAAATAATTACCCCATAACGACATTCTGAAGGAGGGAACGGATCCTTGTCCTAAATTCCAGGCTCCTACTATGTGTTACCCCTATGCAAGAATAGTACCTTGCGCAGGAGTAGATTGTCCAAAAATGGGGTTTCCCCCAGACGGGAAAGCGGCTGATGAGAAAGTGTTGTTACCAAATGTTATGTTCCAAGAAAATGGTGTCGAACCTACCGGCACACTGTGCGCAGGTGGTCCCTGAATCTCGGCTCCAAATAAACTATTGTGTGTAGGTTGCCCGACGGATTGCTGATGCGAACCACCAACCGAAGGGGACGAAGGAGGGATATGACCTCCTGCGTAAGGAAAAGTATTAAAAGGGACAAGAGTGCCCCAAAGGTGACCTTGCAGAGGAGCGCTAGAGCTCCCTGTCCCCAGACCCAAAGTCTGTAAAGTGGAGTAGGTTAGTACAGGACTTGTACCCGAACTAGGCATACCGTATGAGAACGGAGGGCCTGTCGCACTAGGTGTGAAGGGGGTTATGGCTGTCGCCATAGACGGGTTCGGTCCACTGTGCAACATAGTTGCAGCCAAGACCATGGTGGTTCGGACCAACGATGGTAGGTTAGGAGATGACTCTCCTGTTGTGGCAACTGTGATGGGAATTGACGAAATCCCAGAAGGAGTAACAACATTTGTTTCCATTGTTGTGTGAGGCACTATCTGACATTCATGAAATGGATTGGTACAATAAACGGTGCCAAGATATCAGTGGTTGGGGTTTCAATTGAGCCAAGAGAAGCTGCTTCAAGGTCCAAAATGGTTGATTCCTCTGAGAGTTGTTTGGGCACAAAGGTTTGTAACCCGGTCGCTTCAAAAGACCCTTGTTGGTCTAGCTTCCACCTTAATGGTGGCTAGGGTGGCTCCAGTGTAACCGAAAGCAGGCCAAGAAGCCTTTGTGACCGGCAGAGCTCAGGATCCTCCACTGTGTGAGAATATCCAAGACACACTAAGGTATTCTAAATGTTCAAAAGTAACACACACTAAAAATAATCCCCTAAGAGATAAGACAAGCAATCACTAAACTACTTGGAAGAACATTTACAACAACCAACACTAGAGCAACTTACCGGAGCAAGTGAAACTCAAACACGGAAGCACCCTCTGGGTATACTCTGCAAAGCATGGCCCGATGTTTGTCCTAGGTACCGTGGTATACCCCCGCAGTCACCTGTGTATGTCCCTAATAAGATTGGCAACTAGGTTGCCAGCACGCGAACAGTCACCAGGCAAGTACGGTCGAAAGTCGGGTAGACCACAATGAGCAGGGTATCGAGCCCGAAACCTGTCAAGGGTATCGAGAGAAAATGGTCTGGAAGACAACTAAGGACCTTTAACGGATTCGATACCCATGAAGACCCATGGAAAATGCAAACGACGAAATCCCAAAACAAGCCCTCTATATGTGTTCTCCACTACGATTAGTCTGGCTTTGGAGGGGTTATCTCTGCTACCTTTTCACACGCGACGTTGTGTTTATCCCCTATGTTAGAGGGGGGTACCGGATAACTTACACAAAACTATACTTAGACACTCCCTATATCAGACTCCAATTTTTGGTTTTGAATGGCCTTGAAGAGTTTCCTCTCCAACCTAATCCAAAGCCCTAATCCTGAACTAATTTGTGAACCCTACAAACATAAAAGTCTAGTAGATTTTAAAATTAGCGTTGCTTTTATGGATTTGTCTTACGTCAAGGGGTATGAGGGTGAAATTGATGATGTGTAAAAGACGAAAGCAAAAATAAATGAAAAAGCTAGAAACAAAAAAAAACTTTTAATGAATGCAAAATTTCAACAACTTTTCACAAAGAAAGATTTTTAATTTTTCTAAGATTTTGGACAACAAACTCAAAGGAATTTCACTCAACTACGAGCTACTTATGATCTAAGTAAACTGCAAAAAATTATGAAATAAAAGACTTTTCCCTAGCCAATGATGCAGAAACACACTCTTCAACCAAAGAAGAAAATGAAAAGAGATTTTATTTTATTTTATTTAAGTGCTAGTAAAACAAGAAACGGAAAATATCGACAAGCAAAAAACCAAGAAAAAAAATTATGGCTTAAAGCACAAATCGCAAAGAATCATATTAAAGAATCACACAATGGAAATTGTAAAAACAATGACTTTCACGCTTGTCTAGAAACCATAAAAATATATATATATATATATTTCTGTCAACTATTAACTCAGAAAAAGCAGGCTAAGGGTAAGATGAATCCTAAGCTACTGACTGTTCAAACCTAGATTCAAACACCTGAGAAGAATACTTCTTATCAAAGGAGGGGATGACTGCCCCACCCTGAACAAAAAGTAGCCTGTGCAAGCACGTGACTGTCACTTAAACAGGATGCATGAAAACACGTGCTGAACAGAGACAGAGGGCATGTACATGCGGGCTGACCTTGTACAGGCCGCATGTATATCTAAACTCTAAGGAAAAATATGAAAACAGACAAACCAGACCAGGAAGAGACCTTTGGTATTGATAACCAAGATCCCTTTCAGGCTTGGATACTCTTTCTAACAGAAAAACAAATAACGCAAGGAAAAACAATAAGGAAAAAAAAAATCTGAGATAGGACCGCTAGCAAACAAGACTCAGACAAAATTCTAGAAAACCCCCTGAGAATGTGTGATTCTGAAAGGGAAGAGGAGGACTTACTCTAAGGTTCTTTGAAATCCTACAAGTTATTGCTATCTCTATAGATAGCGTTCACACACGGGCTGTAAGAGAATAGGACGTGGGTACACGCATTTAGGCCTTATGCAGGCCGTGTGTGCCTCTGTGTGTCCCGACAAACACAGTCAAGCAAAAGTCAGGAAAAGATGGTATGGTAAACCAGACTCCCTGCTAGCTCAGACCTTACAGAAATGAACGAAAAAGACAGGCAAAGAAAAACAGAAAACCTAGTCTTTAAACTACCCAAAAACTTAAACAAAAATTCCAGGAACTTTAAAGAGTATTCTCCGCGGTATGGTCGCCAATTCTGTTGTTGGGAAAAACACCCTATGGACTAGAAAAATAGAGTTCAAACTTTGCATGCAGATTTGACCGAATAGAAACTACCTTATACCTACATCCCTAGATTTAAATCCCTTTTTCTCAGTAAATTCATGGAAAGGATCACCTACCTTATTACTGACGTTCGATGTCGATCCTCTATTGTGCTTGATTACTTGTTTGTGCCGCTCCTTCCAAAGATTACCTACACTCAAGACAAACAACAACTATGCATGCATGCTACTTCTATACTCAAGGGTTAGAAATCGAACATAAACTAATCAAATCATAGACAGCTCATGAATTGGGATGGGAAAAGCATTCTTTTTATTACATAAAGTGAGTGAACTTTACAAAAGTTGAGACCGACCACCGCTCCTTGAACCTGATCCTGGGCTCCTCTTCTTCTGTCCTTCAACTTCTTTGCATTAAATATCCTTTGGCATTAGGAAAGGCTAAAGGGTTGGGACAATGGAATACGTAAATGGGTAGAGTTTCTTCGTTATATTTTTCCCTCTCCAAATGGTACCCCTACCCCTTCTTTTATAGGCTAGAAGGAGATAGGGTTTTGGATGAACCCTCGGCCATGCATGGCCAGGAGTTTCAGTTAACTCGCCCATAGCTTTTTGTTTTGTCGACAACTTTCCTTTTTTTGTGCTTTAGTAGGTACACGCGGGCTGTTGTGAGCCAGCCAATGTGTACATGCATGCAGTAATGGGTTAGGGCGCATGGGCCTTTACATAAGAGGATTTTCAAAGAGTTGTTCAGCAGAGTTTTTGGCAAAGAAGGGATATGAGTTGGCCTAATGCTAGGTAAGAATGTGTGGTGCAATTTAGGGTTATAACATGAAGCACAGGATCAAGGATATGAGTTCCACTTCAGCTGGCTACTCGTGTTGATTGCATTTGTCGCTTGGAAAATCCCTGAGGGAGAAACGTTTCCAGAAATTGAACCATCAGAGCCATTCGCAGCTAGATTTTCTACATTATGGTATACGAATGACATGTTGAAGCAATGGAAGTCAAACGCAATGTTCCATGCCTACTATAAGAAACTAAAGGTTTCCATAGAGTCATTCTTGCGCATGAAATTGTGCACTTTTCACCAATACATACCAATCGTTAAGTTTCATGTAGATCGACATTTTATATATATCACTGTGCACAAGGATGAGAGAAAGGAAGAATTAAAGTCCTATTACAAGATGACTGACTAAGACATGGATCATATCACCAAGGAATGGTCAGAAGAGTTCCTTGTACCCATTGCAAATGTAGAGTTGTCCGACATTGACATTATAGGAAGCCCTTTGGTCACCCAGGTTGAGCATGTTGGATAGAAAAGTGTGAAGCAGAAGAAGAAAAGGAAGAATTCCAAGATGTAGAGACTGATGAGGAAGACAGTGCCTCTGAAGGAAATGGATATGGCTCCCTAGGAGGAGGAGGAGACGAAATAGATGGATAGGGAGGAGGGGATGAAGGAGAAAGGCAAGGAGAAGGCAAATCTACCTCGCCAAAATATCCCCCTACTGAAACAATAACTCTGCAAAAGAGGAAGGTTTCTCTGCAGAAACCATGGATGATTTTAGGGGCTAAATTTCGCTCATGGGCTAATTTTCCATGGTATTTCCAAAAACAAGATTGGCTATTTTAAAAATGATTCGCCCAAATTCTATAGGATAAAATTATTTTACCTTAAAAATCGCCAAAATTTTATAAAAACTATATAAAATACTTAGAAATTTGAATTATTTTACAAAATATCGCCAATCATTTATAGTTAGCATATGAAGGATTAGTAATATTTGCCAAGGTTTCTAAATTTTAAAATAAATTTTCATCCTTAAAATCATCCCTGGCAGAAACCTTCGGCAAGAAAAATGACCCACGCCAGTAAGCCCCAGTTGGAGGCCACACTCATAGAATATTATATTAGTCTAGTCTACAGAGTGATGGAGGATGCGTCCGAGAATATATTACATAGATATGGAGCAAATAAGGATGAACTATATGGTAGGATAGAAAAGGAATTGAGTGAAGTACAAGAATCTATTCTCTCAGTCCACACAGTCCCTACTGTGCCTTCCTCATAAGAGACTACAGAGTTGGGGGATGAGCCAGCCCAACTTTGAAGACTTGCAGATGCAACAGAGGCTCAACTTCAGCGAGTCTAAGAAGAGAAGGAGAAGGCTACAGAAGCCTTGAAATAAGGAAAATAAGAGATCTTGGAGCAATTAAGAGTTGCGTGGTACTGTGTAACCACTTATGAAAATAAGAGAGATTCATTCTGGGTGATGATCGAGGAAGAAAAAGAGAAGATACAGAGGGAAAAGGACCAAATGTTTGCAGAGAAGACTGTAGTCAAAGAAGTGGTGAGCAGAGCACTTCACCCTATGCCAGGATTGGAACAGGAGGAACATGAGACAGTCGAGGTTCAAGTGATGAAGCTCGCTAAGGCCATCCAACAACTTCAAGCAAGGGTAATGGATTTGGAGATCCAAGAAGTTCCAAGAAATCCATGGGAAGTGCATGACCAGAGGGAGGAAGTCGCTAAGAGCACAGTCGAAAGGATCAAAGCCCTCGCCTCAGAATGAAAACAACTGAGCGAAAAAAGTGCGCAGACCTACAAACACCTCACGGAAGATCCAGAGCTTAGGAAGTTGGAAGCACAGCTACAGGAGGCACAACAGCAAGCACTGACAGTTCAAGCATAGATGAAGTCACTCACTGCAGCCAAGAGAATGAAGAGATCACAAGAACAAAGCACGGCCCAACAACATATTTCTTCCATCCAAGGCAAATTAATGGAAGTCACACATAGGCTACAACCAGTGCAGGAGGAATCATGTGTTGTGTTTGAAGAGATCGAAGGATAAGGTTCACAACTAGACCAAGTGGTTAAAAAAATAGAACAGTACCTGGAAGGGCTTATTATAAAGAATATGATCTAATATCTCGCTAAGAAGGAGGCTTAGGTGAGGCATCAAGTTGACGTAGCTTGAGCTAAGCTCGAGGCCTTCGAAGCAACGTTGTCTAGATCTGAGTGACCCAGGATGAGTCACAGGTGAGTGTTGGGGCTTATTGGCCCTCAACCAAGTTTTGAGGAAATATTGGTTAGGTTTGACCACTTTCTAGACTTCAACGCAGTGATCAAAGAAGGAGCACCTATGCGGAGTTGAGATCGCGGATCTCACTTGTTTTGTGGGATTTGTGGACCCATCATGGGGTTCATTAGGGTTTTTTATTAGGGTTTATAAGATGTTGGCCCATGGGTCTACCCATGATTAGTCTTTTTTGTAATCGATTGTAAAAGTATAAATAAGAAAGAATGTAATGTGGTGAGGGGGATGTAATTAGGTAAGTGCAAGAGGCAAGTAGTTCTTATTTTCTTTGTGCAATAGAACGTGTATGTAAGGCTCTGTGCTTGATATAGGAGTTGGATCTATGCCTTGACCTAATTTTGGGAAGGTATACTATAATGTCCCCACTTTGGGACATAATCACAGGGCAGAGACTTATGATGACCAAAGTAGCCAGATGGATGTTATAGAGAATACAGGGGTATTTGAGAGGCATTGTGGGGTCCAGTTGACATTTATCATCATGAGCCATTCCGCATAGGTTGGCTTTGGTTTCGTTCCATTCTGACGATTTCCATGATTTTGACTATTTTGAGCTATAAGTTAATTAAAATCACTGAAGAGGGCATTTTCGGCACATTACTTGGAGGAACCTCTCAATGTAATATCTCATTGGAATCGGGAGGAGAAGCACTACAGGATGGGATGGCTAGAAGTGACTTTCAGTGGCCAGGGAAGCCACAAGGAGAGATAAGGAGATTTTCAAAGGTAAAAAGGTTAATTAATTAATTAAATATTAATAAATTGAAAGTCACTTTGGAGGGACAAGGTGAGCTAAAAAGTATAAAGGAAAGGCAAGGGCCTCTTCTCATTAATTCATGTATGATCTTATTTTGATTTCTGACTTCTAGCTAGTGAGCCCAACATTGGGGGTTTTGAGGGTTTTGACTTAACAAACCCTAGAGGACGATTCGGTGGTGAAAGATTCCACCTAGCTTGTCCCAAGCTTGGTCTCGGAGATGCAATACTCTCCCACACCATTCTAGTCAGATGTACATCAGTGTAGACCTAGTGCTCAGTTCACAGATCACCTGTCCAGTGAGAAGCTTGGCTCTGTGGCTTAGTGAACAAGAGAAGATGAATGTAATAGATTGAAGACTAATAAAGAAGAAGAATTTGTTGGTGGATGTATCCCCACACTAGGGTGAACCATGCATATCATGTGTCGGTGGTTTTCTTTGTTCTATGATGTTTATGTTGTGAATCTTCTTAGTGCATTGATTGTTATGTATGATAGATAGATCTATGAAAGGTTAGTTCTTTATTTATTTTCAATGTGTTAGATACAACTTATGATGCTAAGTGCGATGTGTAGTTTTTCATAGTTACTGCACCGATCTATTCTTAGGGTTTGTTCTGGGATGTGAATAAAGTTGATAAACTGATGCATGCAGTTATTAAGTACACTACGAAGTAATTGTAATCACATATCTGTGTCCTATATTGGTTACAGACACCTAAGTCCTATAACCCCCCCTACCTCTACCTCAGGTGAGACTTCTCCTTCTTAGCAGGTGTTGTCGAAAGGGTCGGTAGTTAGGGTTTTGTCGGTGCGTTGTTGAAGCGTTTAACCCTCATTCTGCCCCTGTGCCAACACCTTCTAAGGTTTACCGAATAAGGCCTCCTCTCAAATATCCCATTGTCAAAACCATTTTCCAAGGTAACCTTGTCCTTGTTCCAATGGCTCACTCTTGGGAAAAATACCTCTACAAACCCTTAAACATGGCCACTATTCCTGTATATACCAATTCCATGCCAAAAGAATCTCACAAACGTTGCCAAATTTCTCAAGGAATAATGTGATCAGAGCTTAAGATCATCTCTATGCCATGGGCCGAGATATGGAGAATGGTGAATTAGAACATGAGGGTGTGGAAATGAGGTTTCTAGCTTCATCACTGACTAAATATGCCCAAACATGGTTGAGGGGCCTTATTGATAACCATGTAGCATCTTATGAATATTTTTATAAGTTGTTCAATAATAGATGGACAAAAAATATGGACAACAAAATGATTTTTTCTCAGTTCAATCAGATAAAGAAGAAAGAGAATCAGATAGTAAGTGAATTTGAAAATGGGTTTGACATATTGTATAGCCAAATCCCAATAGATCTACATCCTCCAAATGCAACTATTCATATCCTTTATATGAAAGATTTTGATGGGAAATTTTGTTTCATCTTGAAGGATATGAATCCCACATGTTTGGCACAAGACAAAGAGTATAGTGCATATATTGAAGAGAATATTCTCGACTCGAAGGTTGACCCTTTTTTAGTATCCTCATGCCAACACAGAATAAACGATCAAATCTTCTAGTAGTAGTGCACCAGATCCAATTTTTCTCTTGACTAAGAAGATAGACCATATGAGTACTCAATTTGTGCTAGATCAAAATCAAATCATGGGTCGATTGACCACTGTGGGAAAAAATTATTCTTCCTTCATACCTCAATTTACTAGACAGTAGATGGATACCACAAGTTGGAGGATGAAGCCTCAACAAGAGGCAAAGGATCCTAACACATTGAACCCAGTTGGAATGGTCAACACAGAAGAAACACCATGGTGTTCTCCATGCCAATAACCTCATTGGGATGATGAGTGTCCTCGACGTGATGAATACTCCTTTTATGGTATAAAATTCATGGAAATGATTTGTAAATTCCAAGAAGAAGATATTACTCAGTAACAAATTTATGAAGTTACAAAAATAGGATCTAGAGATGGATGAATATGAGTATTAAATCAGTTGCAAAGTATTAGAGAAAGGAATTGAGAAAAAATAAAGTTTTGATGTATGGAAGAAGAAACAAGGCCTCAGTTCCTTCGCTACAACCTTCCACTCCACTTCATTTAGAGGTATAATTTCCTCTTCCATCTGCAGAGAGGGTGGTACCACCACCTCCACCTCCAGTCCGTGATTTTCTTCCAAAACCAACTTCAACAGAAGAGGAGATTTAGTTGAATATAGACGTGTCAACCATGTTTTGGAAGTTGAATTTCATAGTCCCTATGATGGATATGTGTAAGATCCCATCTGTGAGGAAATAATTCTTGAAATTATTGAAAGTACTAACCTAAAAAGAGGATTTTCCAATAATATTGAACACCATGTATCTTGATCGGTTGAGGGATAATAACGCTCCCTTCTATCTTTCTATGGGGATAAATGGTCTCCATTTAAAAAATTGTATGGTGGAATTTGGAGCCTCAACAAATGTAATATCATTAAATGTGATGGAACAACTTGGTCTAAATACAACCCAACCATATGGGAATGTCTATGTTATTGATTCCAAGAAGTTCAAAGTTTATGGGATTTTTGAAAATGTTGAAGTTTACATGATTAAGTTTCCTAATATCATACTCATTATGAACATAATGGTTATTGATGTTCCATATGCTTGGGGAATTGTTCTATCAAAAATATGATCCATTTCTCTTGGGGTTTTCCTCAGTATGGATCTCACCCAGGAACATATTCCCATGGGCGATGGTACTTTTGAGATTAAATATAGTTAGGAGATGGATGAAAAGCATGTGATGGATCCCAATAATCCTGACTACACTAGTGAGTGTGACTTTGATGTACCTCACCATTTCATCGAATATGATCTAGGGGACCTTCATTTTTCATAGGAATATTGAATATATACACTACATACAAGGATGAATGAATACAAGGAGAAGCTTGTGAAGTTCCAAGGGAAATAACCAGGGTCCATCCAAATATTAAAGAAAGAAGATAAATATAATAAAGAATATGAGAAATCCATTAAATATGTAGTCAACACAAAATCACTTTCGTACCCTTACATCATGAATATACCTTTCATCAACCACAACGAATGAAATATTGCATTCCTATGGGACAATAGGAAGGGAAAGCCTAAATATGATCAAAACGATGACAACTCTTGGATTGGCCCTTACATCATTAAGAAGAAGTCTGAGAAAGAGAAATACTACTTGGCAGCCTTGGATGGGAGAAAGATTACATTACCAATAGATGGGTCTCTTCTCTGACCCTACATTCAAGGCACTTGACTTCTTCAGGGACAAGGCCCCAAGTAAGTAGGTAGGCCATATTTCTTTCTTGCATTTTCATTTTGATTTATCATAGTATTTTAGATGCATTTCATGATTCATTTTTATGTACTTGCATTTTGATTTAATCATATTACATAATTAGTTTAGCAATTTTCTTCAAGAAAAGGGTGTGAAAATTTCTTTTCTATATTAGTTGTCAATTTTGAAATTTTGATTTTGATTATATGGACAAAGGGTGAGTAGATCCACCCTAGATTTTATTGTTTTTTGTTTCAGTGTAGGAACAGGTCCAATCAGGTATTGTTTTGGTTCTCATGCACTCTATGATGAGTACATGTCCTTGAGTAGGATCCATATGTTATCCCCATTTACCAGGGTTAACTAAGGAGATAATGTCTCGAGGCCCTCAAGTTGCAAACATGGAGTACCAATAGACAGAGGGATGACAAATTCCACTTGCACAAACAAAGGCCCACCTCAACACCACATATATTAGATTCATCATGATAGTATCCACCACATAGGGTTTCTTCCAGAAGACATTGGGTTTTTCTCCATGAGGTACAAGCCAGGTATTATGGTGAGTGTCATTTCAATATTTAAGGCATTTGAGTATGTTTCATTTAAAGATTCTTTTTATTATACAATGTGTTCTTGGATGTCATGCTCTCTTCCCTATTTCAACTTGGTGGTTGACGTTGTGCCCTAGTAAGTGTTCACCCTTAGGGATAGGTTTGCTACTGGGAGGTCCCCTTGACAAGTCATGATGTCATTCCCGATCATACTTACCACTTTCCACACTTCATCCCCTCACCTCCACATATTTTGGGATTTTTGGGTGTACTAACCCAAGAAGGGATTGTCCCTCATTTCATGGGAAGAATGGGTTGAAGGCCCAGAGAGAAGGTAGATGGAAAAAGATAAAATCCAAATCATAACCTTCTAGATTCTCACCCAAATAGGTCTTGAGAACAATGAATGTTTTCTCCTAAAAATTCAAATACCTACAAAAGTAAACACATATATATATAAATGTCCAACTTGTTGAGGGATCTATACAAGTGCATTACAAGCTATACTTTACCCCCATGACACTCTGTATACCTCTCCCTTCAAGAAAAATTGTGGTATTTCCCCCCAATCTATATTTTACCCCATAGGGAGTACCCATTTGTTCTAGAACTTAATTAATTAATGGAATTAAATGGGATTGGAAAAAAGATGCATTGAAAATGAAGGTGCAACACACCCTCTACAAAGGCACCCATAAATGGGACACTACAATCCCTTGTATGTCATGAACCCCATTCCCAAAAGCATTACCCCCATCCACTTCATATTATCCACATGGATTAGAGGAGGTTACACCTAGGAAACGCTTGACTTAGGGAATGATTCACCCAATAGGTCACTTTGTTAACCCTCCCATATCTAAACTTGGTAAGTTGCATAGGGTATTTGAGCACTTGTTTAATTTTATGAGGTGGTTTTTTATGGACATTATTAGGTTACTCTTTTATTGATTTTATTTACTTATCATGACACATTTGACTTGATATCATTGGAGGGAATATTCATTGTCTTTGTAGGACCTTGCTTGGTGGACAATTTTGGAGAAACAAGCATAGCTTGGGATTCCTTGGGGCATGAATCCCATAGGTTGGATACCATGCCCCACACAATATATTATTATGGTAGTGTTTGGAGGCTTGAGAGACACCTTGTATGACCTATCCTTTCCCTTCAGCACCCCAACAACTTTCCTTTGGATGCTAAAGAACTACATCTTAGGGCTTGGTGTCTTGTTGGGGGCTAGGGTTTGGAGTGGTAGTGTTGTTGACTTGACACCTGGAGCCATTTTGATGAAGAGAGGCCTTGGATTGATGGAGGAGAATCTAGCTCCTAAGAGGGATGAATTTGGAGGCCCAACATTTCACCTCCAAGCTCAAACGACTTGCTAGAAGTTCCAAAACATCACCCTAGAGAGGGTTGACGTCATCTTTAGGGTTTCTTATGTGCAATTTTTAAGTTAAATCTAAATTTAATATTGTAAAGGGGAAAAGTAAATGGAAATGTCTCCCTTGTTTTTTTTTTTACTCTAACTTACATGGAGAAACACTTTTTAGAACTTTTGTATAAATAAGGATCATTCCTTTTTCACGTTATCATAGCTCTCGTATTTGGAGAAGATACTTGGCTGAAATTTGCGACCTCTTTGGGAAACTTGGATATATATATCTCTTGTGAAAATGTATATTGGTGATATCTCTTGGTATATTGTAGATTTAATGTGGTGCACACATATGAGGCTTACTCTCTTTCTTTGTGGTGGAATTTACTTGGTGAACTAGGGTTTTATATTGTATCTCTCTTGGAATTGGTAAGAAAAATATGAAATTTGTTAGTGCTTTTTTCTTGTTTCATAGTGTTATTGGCTGAAAACCGAGGAGGAGTATAAGGTCATACACCCTCCTCCAAAATTTCATCTCCTTTTTATTTGACAAGTCATATTATAGAAGGTTGCTATGAGGAATACAAGGGTGTACACCCTCCCAGATTTACCTTAGTTTGATTTGCATTCCCTATGGAGAAAAATGGATTAAACCCCTAGGGATATTTTGGATCTAAATATCTCATCCAAGAACACATTTACCCAATATTTTAAAGGAATTAATCTGAAATTTTCATTGAATAAATAAAATTGCTTGCATTGGGTAACGTGATTTTACGAGATTTTCAAAATATTTGAAGTGGAATCAATTATATGCTATAATAACCTGCTTGAGCCACTAGGGTGTCTTATTTTTACTAGGATATATTATTATTCTCATAAATTAAATACACAACCATTTGCGTTGCATAAAACCACTTTGTATCTTTAAATTTAACTTGCATTTCAACCGTGGAAATTTGCTAGTAACCCATCACTATCTTTCTACTGCTAATTGGTGAACTTTTTGTCGGATTACTTTCTTGTTTTAGTGGTTGAAACTTGATGCTGTATAAAATATTTTCTAAAACAATTTGGATGTTACAAACATACTCTGAAAACATCTTACAAAATCCCTCTAATACCACTAAATTTTGTGCTAAAGTATTGCGAATTAATCTACATATTTTGTGCTTCATCTCTCAATAAATCTTTGATGATTTGAGTGGTTAAATATGTAGTAATTATCTTTATTCCTTGATTATATATAATCTTGTTTATTGTTGTATTTTGGGATAAAAAGATTAATTTTCTTGTCCACTTTATCTTTGAGCTTTTATACTTGTCTCTTCTTTTTTCTCGGGTGGGTACAACTATCTTCCGCAAGTACTCAAGCACTTAGAAATAATTAACCATCTCTGAGACTTGTTTCCAAGCTAGTATCCACTTAGTAGTTTTACCTATAGGTGTATCACTTCCATAAACTCGCTTTCCATTTCTTTTCCCCTTAGGGACACCAAGGATTCCCCCCTTGTGTTGGATTTCTCCTTCACTAAAGTGAGGGGAGGTTTTATTTAAGGTGATAGTGGGTAGACTCACCCAAAGTTATCGCCATCTCATGGATTTGGTCGGTATTTTCCAAACCTATAGTTTATGTGATAACACAACTATGAAAAGAATGTTTTTATGGCTTCACCATTAATAGGGATATTTTCAATCTCACCTCTAATATTTTGCAAATGGTACATTCCTACCCCAATTTTATCAGCAATTTGGAAGGGTCCAAGACATAGGTTATGGAACTTCGAGTGTTTCCATTTCGGCTCATTGATTTTGTCACACTTCAAAACTAAATATTGTAACTCAAAATTATTGTCCCCAACATTTTGTTTATCAAACATTTTTTTAACTATTTGTTGATGGGCTAAAAAACGCCTCCTAACCCGTTCTTTTTCTTCCTCCACCATTAAGAGTGTATCTATTCGTTTTTGCATTCTTGATGAGGGTTGTCCTCTTTCGGACTGAAAAAGTTGTAGGGATGGGAGGTATAGGTTAGTTGGAAAAACATCTTTGTTTCCATACACCATGAAGTAAGGAGAATTTCCTAGGTATTCCTTAGGAGTTACCCTATCATCCCATAAAGCATTGTGAAGTTCATTGTGCAAATTCTAGTGATTCTCTACTATTGTCTTCTTGAGGATCCTTACTAGATTTTAATTATTTGACTTGGACACACAATTCCCCTATGGGTAATAGTTAGTGGAGTATCTCAGAATGATTCCTTTATCTAAATCAAATTCAATTAAGAGAGCAGAAGAAAAATATGCATCATTATCAAATACCAAAACCAAAGGAACCCCAAATATCGTCATAATGTTTTGTTCTAAAAACTGGATCACTAATTTTCCATTGACATGAGTAAGTGGAATAACTTTAGAACACCTTGTAAAGTAATATGTTATTATGAGTATGCATTTGTGCTATTTTGATGAGTTTCGATCTATTTCTCCTACAATATCTATTCCCCGTTTCTTAAAGGGTCTAGAAATACTTAGTGGTTGCAATGGGATGGTTTCCTTCTTCTCTTTTCTAGCACTTATATGACAAGATTTTAATTTTCTAACATATGCATGGGCATACCTGAAACAAGTTGGCCAATAATATCCTGCCCTTATGTTTTTTTGAGAAGTGGTTTCTTCTACGAAGTGTCCCCCCGTAGACCCATCATGAAGTTCCTTTAACACTCTCTTAACATCTTCTTTTTCAAGACATGTTATTAAGATGCCTTCATAATTCCTAGGGTGAAGCAAAGGATTTATGAGACGGTACTGAGAAAAAATTAACCTAAGTGCTCTCCTTTCTCTAGGCTTCAAGTGCTTAGGGAAGGTACCATGATGAAAGAAATAGGATAATTCAGTATACCAAGAGTCATGTTCATGTGAGATATACATTACTTCACTACACCATAAGGACAACACATTATTCGAACCTGAATTCTTTGATTCTATCAGGTTTTGGGATTATGCGGCTAGTTTACACAACCCTTGGCCTCTGACTATCTTTGTTGGTTTAATGTCTATATCAAATTATTGGATGACATTCATCCAATTACCTTTCCTTTCTCCCATTTCTTGTTGTGTCAAAAGTGACCTTACTACTGGGCAAGGCACTATAACCTTATTATGGTTCTTTATGATATAGGATATGAAGTGCTTTACTACCTTATAGAGAACATAAGATTGTTTGGAAATGGCTAGGCAATTAAGTTCAGGACCTTGGATTTTTTTTCTCATAAACGAGATAGAGGCTTCATTATTTTCATCATCCTTTTGAGTGAGAGCAACAACTAAGGACTGAATGGAGGCAAAAGTATAAAGAAAAAAATATTTGTTAAAATCAAGGCTTCGTAGAGCATGAGCTTGAGAGATAGCAACTTTGATTTCATTAAATTATTTTCTCCCTTCCTCACTCCATTTGAACTATGTATCTTTGTGTACCATATTTTGTAATGATTTTATTATTTATGTGAAGTCAGGTGTGAATTTCCTCACGAAATTGATCCTTCCAATGAAAGATTGCACGACCTTCTTATTGTGAGGTAGCAAAAGCTGTGAAATGGCCTTTACTTGTTATGGATCAATATTGATATCATCTTTAGAAATAATGTGACCTAACAATTTTCCTTCTTCAACCCTGAATATGTATTTTTGGGGGTTCAAGGATATCCCGTGCTTCCTGCATCTTTCAAAAAATTTGGTAAGATGGGAGATGTGGTTTGCTCTACTATTGAGTAAATAGTGACATCGTATAAGTAGACCACCATACATTTATTAATCAACCCCCTAAAGGACAAATCCATGGCTCTTTGTAAATTTTCTCCTACATTAATCGATCCAATTGGCATACGCTTATAGGAGAGCATACCCCATTTAGTCTAAAAAGTTGTCTTCAACCTTTCTTCTTCTGATACCAAAAGTTGGTTATACCTTAAGAATCCATATAAAAGTGAGAAAATATTATATCCATATATAGTATGTAGCAGTTGTTCCATGGGGGGAATGGGATAGTTGTCTTTTGCTAAAGCCCTGTTCAAATTTCTGAAATCTATGCATAGACGGATTTCTCTTGACTTTTTTTTAATCGTAACTAAGTTAGCTACCCATATAGAATGTATCACTTGAAATATTATCTTGGCATCCAATAATTTTTTTATCTCTTTCTACATCAACGGTTCCATAGACAGATGAAATTTCCTTATTTTTTGTTGGAACAACTTAACCTCGGGTCTAAGTGGGATGGTGTGTTGGATGATCCTAGTATCATATGTTTTCAAATATTGGTAGGACCACGCAAAAGCATTCTAATACCCTTTAAATATATTTAGGTAAGCCTTTTTTTCCTAGGGGGGAAGTGATTTCTTGAGGTTTATATTCTTGGGATTATCAACAGTTCCTAGATTTATGACTTGATAGGCAGAACAATAACTGCTCATTTTGACATTCATGGTATGTTTATTTTTTTCTTGTAAATAGAAAAGTTTTTTGAGGTTCAATATTCCCTTAAGCATGGTGTGAAGTTTGGATTCAATTGATTTGTTGTCCATTTCTCCATTATGCTCTCCATAAACATAGTTACCAACTTAATGAGAACTGTGACCTCAAAACGAGAACTATGGCCCAAAAAACTCATATTTTTGCATAAAAAACATGAAAATCAACCCCCAAATAAAAATGTGGTGCTACCAACAACCCCATTTTTTCAAACGGGGTCAAATTTACAACATTTTTCAAGCATGGCCTTCAAAACTCATACAAGCATGGCCTTCAAAACTCATACAGTAGTGACGCTAACTAAAAACAAAATCTAAACATTAAAATTATGGCTAATTAAGACCTAATTGAAACCATGGTTTTGACAATAAATCCATATGCCAAACAAAAACCCAAAATTGGATACAAAATGGTCACTTTAAAACCTATTTATTAATTTTTCTTTTTTTTCTTAAATTTACATTAAAAACTAAATAAATAAAAATGAGAAAATCTTCCCAAATTTTTTTTAATGAAATAAAAAAATACTTTTAATAAAAACATTCAAAACTCAAATTAAACAAATAAGAAAAACATTAAAAAAAGAAGAGTGAAAAAAATAACCTTAAAAGAAATGAAAAAAATTTAAAATTTCAAAAAAACAATATTCTAATTAATATATATATATATAAGGGGAAAAACACTTAAAGAGCTTGAAACAAAGGGTGAAACGATTAAGAAGAGGCTAAAAGATTCGAGGAGAATATTAAAAGTTCTAAAGATTTAAAAGAATAAAGACCAAAACAGTTGTGAAAGGCAAAATGTTAAAAGATTCTAAGATTTAAAAGAAATAGAGCCAAGAAACAGTTGTGAAGGAAATGCAAAGATCTAAATAAAGAATATTTTTGAAATGTTAAGGAAACTATTATATATGTATATATATATATATATATATATATATATATATATATATATGAAACTTTTGTGTTTTATTAGTGTCTTATTATAAACTTTGTGTTTAATTGGTTGATAAGAGATTTTTTTTAATTTTAGTTTTAGTAGTTTATATATATAAACTAGAGTTAGATTTTTATTTTTTTTTGTACTTTCCTTAAATTTATATTAAAAAAAGTATTTTTAGGATTTTTAATTTGGGTTTTCATTTTTTTTTTTTATTTTCTGTTTTTGTTTTTTTAATTTAGGTTTTTATATTTTTTTTTTATTTTCTGTTTTTTTTTTGTTTTTTAAATTGTTTTTGGCTATAAATCTAGTTTCTTACCCTCTTTTTTTTTCCTTCAACGTCTTAATGATGAGCAACGTATGTATGGTTGCTACTAATACTCTGCCCAAGCCTGGCAATAATGAGGAAGATTTACAAGAGGTTTTTATAAATAGTTTTGATTTTTTTTTCTATTTAGTTTTTTAAGTTTTTCTTTATGTTTTGATTTATATAAATTTGCTTTTGATTTTGATTTTTTTTTATTAATTTCAAATGTTTGTTTTTCTTAGTTTTTCAAGTTTTTAATTTATCAAAAGAAATTTAAATTATATTTGTTTTCTAAATATATAGTGTTGTTTAAGTATAATTACTTTCTATGTATTGAAGTAAAGGTAAATAATGTTTTAAAAATGTTGTTTTCTACTACAATTTAAAAGTATGGAACAATAATTTAATTAAAGAGAAACAATTACATGAAAAATCATAATTTCAAAAAAGTAAATGGAAAAAAATATTTTTAATATTTAAAGAAGCATGGAAAAATGACTAAAATCAAGGTTGAATAAAAAAAACACAATTATGCATTTAGAAAAATAATGTGGAAATATTGTGGATCCAAAAATTTAAAATATCCAAAAACGATCTAAAAAGGGAGTGGGGTGCTACTGGTAGCACCATTTTTAAAAACGGGGTAAAAAACTGACCCCCCCCCCAAAAAAAACGAGAACTTTGCAGATTTCTCATTAAGTTGGTAACTATGTTCATATTCATGCTCAATGATTATCTTTTGAAAAACTTCATCATCAATAGCGAGATCCCTAAAATTTTCTTCATTAGTCAAGAAAGATATAATTTGTTTGTCCCCTTCAAATACCCTCCAATTGGTCATGTTATCGAGGACGGAAGGTTTGTATAACAATTATATGGTGAAACTAGAAGCTTCATAACCTTCGAGGGGGGATAATCTCAAAGCTACAATTGCAAGAGAATCGATGAGTATATTCTTTGCTTGAGGGATTGTTGTAATGTTAAATGCTAGAAAGTGATCTATAAACCTGTGTACTTCTTGTCGATAATTTTTTAAGTGAGGAGAGTTACAGTGGATGGTATTCTTTACTTTCCTGAATATGATCTATGAATCACTGAAGACAACCAGTTCCTTGATATTTAGGTCAATAGATTTCTTAAGTCCTTGAACCAGTGCCTTGTATTTGGCGGTATTGTTTGTGCATTTGAAACTAATCTACATGATAAGAATCTACATTTTCCTAATGGATTAATGGAAATGTATCCTACACTAGCCCCTTCTTAGCACTTGGATCCGTCTAAGAAAAAATTCCATATCTCAGAAGTGAAGTTTGGTACTTTATTGTTCAAGTCCACCTTTGGAATTTCATTTTCATATTTTCCAATATGAGCGTGAATATTTAGCTCAAGTCTAATACATCGCTCAATTATTTATGAGTTTTCCTAGAGATACAACTCTAACTTCTATGAGAAAAATACTTTAGATAATCATGTTGATAAATTATCAAAGTTAGAGTCACAAGAGTAATTTCCTAAGACAGGAAATTATGTAGAAGAAGGTTCATTAGGATCTTCGACGTCAATGACGGTATGTTTTAAATATTTTTCCCTATTGATCCTGATCGTGTTAGGGTTTCCCTTTAGTGGTAACCATAAGTGGGACCAATCCATGTTGAAGTATCCATGTAATGTTTCGGACAAGTGCCTACTCAACAACATCCCATAAGCTCCTGGAATATCTACTATGATGATGTCAATTACTTGGTGGAATTCTGGGTTAGAGTCAATCTGGATCATAACATCTTTCAATTCCTTAGTTACCTTAACTTCAATTCTCTCTAGTTGAATAATATGTGTGTCATTTTTGGTATTAGTAGAATTCAACTTCTTGCATACTAAAAAAGGGATGACATTTGACGAGGCACCAGAGTCAACTAAGAAGTTGTGCAGATTTTTGTTATAAATTTTGAAGGTTAAAAAAATTGTGGGATAGGTTATCGAGGTTTCCTATCAATAAACATTGTGTTTAATTTAGGTTTAATAGTTTCCCCATAGTTTCCTTTACCCATCCTTATATTTTTATTTGTATTTAACATAATCTTTTCATCCTCCTTTAAAGCTTGTAACAATAGATCCTTTGTTGAGGAATTCTGCACAAGTCCATCATAGAAATATTGGATTTCAATTTCTTTAGATATTCTACCACATTATACTCTAGCTTTGATGTTTCACAAGTCTATAAATTTGGGGTAGAATTAAGTGATAGGATTGGATGATCCAAAGTAGTGGTTTTCTCAATTTTCCTAGGAGATTATGCTACAACAGGTTTATTTTTCATGAATGGTCCCTTGCTCCTGATTTGGAATCCCAAAACTTCTGGTGATTCTTATTCTTCAATAATACTTTCAAAAGATGATGTATGGTTGACATCCTATAGAAACGTAGTTGTTTTCTCTAGTGGCTCACTAACCTCATTCTATGTAACATTTGATGCCTAATCATTGGGTTGTTTGGTTAGGGAAAAACCAGATAATAAATGGTTTTCCAACAAGTTCATGGCATTAATCCATTGAGGGAAATAATTTTATGAATGATGTTATTGGTGGTAGTTACAATAAGAATCATAGGCCACTTCACATAATTCTATATTTAAGTTAGAAGGTGGGGGTTTCATAAGGAAAGGTTTTTAGGGCCTACGGTTTGATGCACGTTCCCTTGTGTTCCTATCCATGTCCACAATCTCATTGGATAATTTCTTGACCATTATTTGTAGACTTTGCATATCTACAATGTCCTTCTTGGTGTTTTTCTTTTCTTGTTTACCTCATGGTCGTGTCTAAAAAATTCCTCTTCTAGATGGTTGTTGTGTTTCCTTCTTTGATAAGGAGATTTGGCTTTCTTTACAACCTTTCATTTGGAATTCAATAATTTTTACTTCCTCAAAATTCTTAGCCAGGGTGGGCTTAGCGTCCCTTTTAATGAACATATAGATATAGGCTAGTAAAGCATTAGCATATACCTCAATATGTAGTTCTTGGGCAGGTTTAGCGTCAGGTTGAAACTTTTTGAGGATTTTTGTAAATATCTGGTGAAAATCCTTGACCTTTTCTTTGGGTCCCATGGTGGAAGTGAAAACATTAGCCATCAAGGCTCCAGTAGTTGTTTCTTCAACAAATTTATCTAGACATTCCTTCTAAAATGTTTTCCAACTATTGATGGAACCAACCAAGAGGTTAAAATACAACATTGAGGTCGAGTTCTCAAAGGTGTAAGGGAAAAATCTACAATACACTATGTCTTCGTGTTGGACATTCATCAATGTTATTGTCAATATGAACTTCTTGATGTAGTATTCAAGAAACCCAGAGGTTTCAAGGTCAAATTTGGAGAGACGTGTCTCTAGGTGCCTAGGAAAATGATGTAACCACCCTGGTATGGAGAGGGAGTCCCTAGAAAACCATGGTTGGTTGTTTGCAAGTAGATCAATACCTTATGGAATTTATTCATTGTTGTTTTCCATATCATCTAACTCATTTTCCGAGTCTTCTGAATTATAAGTGAATTATTTGGATTCGAAATTATCAAGATCAAAATGTGTACTTGTTGGTGGGGTAACGAGAGTAGTTTCAGGAATATAATTGAGAGGCTAGTCGATTTCATTTAAGAAAAATTCTACTAGATACTCAACCTTATGGACAAAGGTGTGATCTGGGGTATCAACAATTGGTATTGCGGTTTGTTTCCTCGGCTAATGGTTAATTTTGTTGTGAGGGATCGCATAGGGTATTTTTGGGTGAAGGTATGATTCAACCTCAGCGTGCAGTGATTCACTAGTGGTAGGATTACCTTTAATATTAGAGCTATCCTGAGAAGAACTAGCCATGCATGTGGGATTCTTTGAATCTATAGGTTGTTTCAGATATGTTTCTATCGAAATAAATATTATGACTAGCCATGTGTTCATCATGCCCTCCTTCTAGTGTCAATTCTATTAATGGATATAAATTCCCCTTAACTCAACAATAGGAATCACACCCAGAGATGAGACCCAATTAGACTCTTCTTTGTTTAAATTAATGTGATTCTCCAGATTGATAGTCCGACAAGTTTTGATGGGATTTAAACATTGTTTTGGAAAGTTCACTAACTAACGATGTATCTCTTTTTTGGGAAAATTATTCTTTATCAATGTAAATATGCAATAACTTAAATAAATGAGATAAAAGAAAATCATACACAAGATAACATTTTTCCAATTTGTATTTCAAACAATATATGCATCAAATCAATACTAACAGACAATACTATCATCAAACAACTGAAAAATATTGCTTGAAGAGGAAAAACAGAGAAGTAGTTTAACACAATTAGCATGTAAAATGAATACTATAATTAGTTTTGTACTTAATCTTATGCAATAAAAGAATGACACCATCTAATTTAAACCAACATACATTTAGTAATCATAATCATTCAAGATAACTTAACATAATCACAATATTACTAAAAGGCTTGTAGTAGATAAATTGTTTTTAGAACAATCCACATATCGAGTTAATCCTCAAGCTTGGTAAAACTTTGTCTCTGGTTCTATACGAGCTCTGATATTACAACTCCAAAATCATTATTTTCTCAATATTATAGTTCTTACAACCACCATCGATCCTTCAAAACGAGGTTGATGTATTTATTTATATCAAAACAATAGTTTCATGCAGAAGTTTTAATAGATAATTAAAGTATAGAAAACAAAATCTAGATTTGATGCAGCCCCCCTTCCCTCCTAAGGGTTGTGAGACCTCTCAATCAAGGCTCTTAAAAAAATTGAGCCAAATTGGCTCTTTGGGCCCCTGCTAGAACCCAAAACTACTTTACATAGGTCCCTTTCCTCATCAAGCGCAGGTCCTGTGAGACCCGTGAACTCATGTTAAGCCCTTGCTCTCTATTTGAAAATTTGAATATAAAAAAGCACTAGCTCTGTGGGATAGACCCTTTCCCCCATGTGACCCCGGGTTGTGAATTGGGGCTGAACCTCCTCAAGAGATTTGAAATTCAGTCTCCGACCGCTTCAACTGCAATTGCAACCTTTTCCACCGAACTTTGAACCACGAACATGACTGGCATGAGGATCAACGGTCCTCGCCACTTCCTTAGATCAATTGTCCTCAATGATTCAGGCTCCAGCGCTTCGGTAAATTCCAAGTCCACCTCTCCACAAAACCTTTGGAATTATTCATCTCTGGACTAGAATATCTTCTTCCAAGTGTCCTCCTTCATGGACGGCCCTGATGTCCTCGCTCCTTGCGACTTCGGCAAAAAAAGGTGTTTTCTCCATGCAATTTCTCTGAAGCTCTTCCTCCTGAATTCTTCTCCGATCTTCTGCCACCTATCAATCTGGATGATGGAAAATCCCGATCCACTTCGGTACTTCGATACTTCGGCTACGCCTCTCTCTTGTGCAATTTCAAAGGATTTAGGGATCTTTCACTTACCTCTGGATCAAATGACTATCGATCCTTCGTGCTCAGATATGACGGTTGTAATTTGTCTATCTTCTTTGTGCACTCCTTCCAAATGTTGGACGTGGAATTTAGTGGTCCAGATCTCCTCCTACAAATGATATAACGTCGGTCGTTGCTCCTCCTCCTGATCTTTGGATTTCTCCCAAAATTGGAATAAATTACAAGTATCCAAAGGCTATGAGCTTTTATCCTCATACAAGCCCAGTTACTTTGGGTCTCGTCTGAGATTTTCCACCTGAGATTGAGCTTTGAAAATAAGTTCACTTGCACATGCTTTGTGCTTCTCCTGCAACTGGAACTTGAAGGGTTCCCCTCCTCTATGCACCTTGCAGAGACTCTGTACACAATGGCATTATCTCTACTGAGATTTAAACTCACTCAAACATTTAAGGGTCTTGTCCCTTTTCTCCTTCAAAGGGATTTCTAGTGCCCTCTTGGTAACCTAACGCTCTTCTAAGATTTTGAACTTGAAATAGGTTCGCCTCTATGCACTCCTTGCACTTGACTAGCATTCAGATGGCTTCATTTGACTAGCATTCAGATGGCTTCAGACTTAGAATCTTTTTTAGAAAATCTCCCTGTATACTTCTTGGGCATGCTCAATACACCCCTTGCAGAGCCTCTCCCACAGAGTGTCCAACAACTCTGGGTTTTCCTCACATTCCTCCAACACTTCAGAAAGATGTTGGCTCTATGCACTCCTTTCACTTTCTTGAAGCACTCCTTGCTGAGATTGTAGATTATTCAACAACTATGTGGTGTCTTCCTCTAACTCTTCTCTTCTCATAAAAATCAAAACAATGTTCTTCTTGTGCACACTTTCACTTTCTCGATGTCCTCCTGGAAAAGCTCACAGTTTTATTAGTAACTACGGCTACTTGTGCCTCCTCTACACAATCTCTCCTCCAAGGTGTTCAACAACCTTAAGCCTCCTCCCTGAATCTGTAAACCATCCTGGTGTGCCCTCCTGGCACATTCTTCTCTGAATTCGAAGAAGAATTCAGATATGCACTCCTTGTGTTGGCTCATAGAGTCTTCAACGCTCTGTCGTGCACTCCTTTCACTTAGCCTAAAGAACCTAGAACAATTTAACAAACGCAAAAATAGATAGTGGAATCTATCTTATCCTTGTAGATGGAAACTATCACAAGAATCCACAACATATACACAAAAACACACAGATAACATTCATCAAATACATAAACACACATAGAACCTTGTGTAGGAAAAACTACTCTTCTTTATATTAATATGAATGTATGTTTACAATGGGTGTAGGCTCAAAATGAAACTGATTCTCGCCTCTCCTCTCCTTGGCTTACAATGATTTACAATACACTTTCAGAAGCCTCTTCCGGGCATTCATTACAATGATATGTACAAGAGTGGCTCAATGATATTTCCCTCCAAGCTACACTAATGGTGTCTAATCACCATCAAAACGCCTAACTACTGAGGTATATTACAATGAATGAACATTTACTTTCTCATATATGAGGTGATGCTCATGATATGTACAAATCAATCCTATTAACGACAACTTCATCTGTTGCGTGTACAAAGGCATGACTCAGCTCTATTCAAGCCTTACAACATTTAATTGCTTTAATTACATTAAATTTTTAAATTCAAGGGAAAAGTGAGATGGATGGCACGTCTCCCCTTCTTGAATGTGCGTTGATGTGCTGGAATGATGGCGTGTTGTTGAGGTGGAGTGATGCTCCTTCATCAAGAGTGGACATATCCATGTGTAAACTACTTGTAATATGGATTTGTCTTATAGAATTTTCTTTGTCATATTTGTACCACTGAGAGAAAATATATTTGCATGTATGCACATATGGGAACCGATGCTATGTGATTGGTGCATTGAGTCCATCCTTCATCTCCATCACATAATTTTTGAATGGGTCTATTTTGGAACTAAAACACCAAAGAACCCATGATGTTTCTATCGTCCCATCGACGAGTCTTTTAAATTGTCCCTTTTTCAATGTTTTGACTTCCAGTACATCATCTTCAAATATTTTATCGAGCTCCATGAATTGTTCGATTATTTCATTTAATTTTTTGAAGTCATCGGGCATGTTGAACTCTGAGACAAGAATGACACTCATTCTTTGGTTTATCTTTCTCTAGTTATTAAGATACTCCTACCATCTATCTTGCATTTTCTAGTGAGGTTCTACCACCAACTGCATCCAATACTCTTCTTGCATTTGGAACCTGGTCAATATTTCATCTGTGAGTGTCTTGATGCCATGATTCTCATCTCCTCAACCTTTCTGTATCTCTCAGATGTGTTCAATTTTTTCCAAAACCTTGTGGGATTTCTTGGCTGTAAATATATTTAAGATCAATCCTTATGAACCTAATCTATTGAGTGGTGTCTTGAAAGTATTCAACTTGATTCCCGAGGTGCATAACTTTTTCTCTCATAGAATCAACTTTTAGCTCATCTTCTCTTTGTTGGAGAACTGAGAGGGGGAGGGGGTGAATCAATTGTTACTGTGATTAAAAAAATATGCTTCTTTTAAACTTTTGCAGAAACACTAAATGATGATCACAATAATGCAGGGAAATAAACAATGGCACATTCAGCATCAGTCACATATATCAGAAACACAGAGACAAATATATCCCGAGGAAACTCATACAGGGTAAAAACCTCTTTTTCTTTATATGATAAGTAATAGTTACATTCTTTACATTATCATACATATGAGCACCAACTCATAATGAGGCTACAACCTCAGTTTTGCAAGCTACTACATGCTGAGAGCACCAACTCTCTGTTTTCTCTAGCACCCACTAAAAGGAAGCACCAACTCCCTGGTTTCTCTAGCACCAACTAGAAGGAAGCACAAACTCCCTAAGTGTTTCCAGCACCAACTAGATGGAAGCACCTACTTCCAATCATACAGACACTAACCTGTATAAAAGAGAACAAGAGTTCTCCCTTGCACCACCCTGCCACCCTGGTTTCTCTGGTTGTAACTAGATGGAAGCTACAACTCCCTGTGTTCAAGCACCCACTTGAACCTATGAGGACAACAGTCCTCCCTAGCACCTCCCTTCCACCCTAAAATATAAATCCTTGCTACTGAAACTTATTACAGTGATATAATGTTCAACAATGGCTTACCAAACTTATCACTGTTCTGTTGCATTTCGTTGCTCTGTCTACCTCACTGCCTTCCTGCACACATGACTTGTGATGTTTGTTCTTCTTCTCTTTATGCTCTATGCACCATCTCCATTCACTGCACAATTCCTCTTCTATTCAATTCGGCTATGCACTCTCCTCCTTCTTCACACATGAATCACCTTCAACAACGACAATCATAGCTACACCAACAACAACTGCATCTCTTCTCTGTACTATGTATTTATATATTTTTTGCACCTTATGCATGCAATGCGCACAATCCCTCTGCATACTCACACCGCGTCGATATCCTCCAAAACTTGAGTGCTCTGTCTGATCATCATCGTGACTCTTCATCTTCTCTGGCCGTTTTTCCACTCGTTCAACATCACTGTATGTTATGCTGAGATTCCTCAGCCTCTCTGGCAGTTGAGACTCTTCATCTTCTCTGTGACAGTCGAGCTCACCTTCTCTGTTCCAGTTACAAGCTTCAATGCTCATCCAAATGTCAATCGCCTCCGTGAGAAACTTCATCCCTCTTGAATATTCCTAGAGACTCTTCATCTCCTCTGTCAATCACCCTGAAGTGTCTTCAAGTCCTCTGGCAGAAACCATCAGTGGTTTCTGGCAGTTACACCGTGATGTGAAACAATAGCCCTCTGATCTCCTTCAGTTTCATCTGCACCGTTGGATTAGCTCTGAAGGATATTGTCATGATTCATGCATTTCACACTTTCACAATTCAGAGATTCTACGATGAGGCATCTTGACTCTTCATCTCGCGAGCTCCGAAAAGGATCTTGGCTGCTCTAGCTCCCTCCTCTACGTGACCACGGGAGGTGACCACCGGTTACAGCGACAATTCACCTTTTCGGTATTTCAGCATTCGTATGGTGAAGCTTAGCACCTCTAGCTTCTTCCTCCATCTTCCATCGATGTGCCCAATGGATATGACCACACTCTTATGAATAAAGTGCTTTCGTGATTTCACATTTCGTGAATCTGGAGATGAGGCATCTCGACTCTCCAAGTCGCGATCCCCCAGACCCCGAAATGGATCTTATCTGAACTAACTCCTTCCCTTCTCGTGACCACCGGCAGTGACCATAGGCTGTGCCAAAAGGCGTTTCATATTTCGCGAGTTTCCACACTATGCTCTGTTGACTCCAAGTCAGTGAAATTCCAATCACTTGCCACTTGTCCTATGATTCGACAGTTCATATATGATCTTGATTCAACAACTCAGATCATATCATGATTTCGGCATTCTTGTGGTTATGTTTCTTGCCTCTCCAAGTCGTGATTCACAAAACTCTGAAACGGAGTCGGATCAATGGTCCAGATCATACCTTGATCTGATGGTTGCGATTGAATCATGATTTCGCATATCGTTGTTCCTAATATGGAGGTTCTCTTCACTCCAAGTTGAGATAGGTGAAGCAAGCATATGGATCTAAGATCAACAGTCCACATTCTTGGTGATCCGACGATCCTGATCTTTTCACGATCTCACATCTCGCTATTCCTTAGATGGAGATTCTCATCACTCCAAGTCGCGATAGGCGAGACTCCGAGATGGAGCTCAGATCAATGGTCATCGTTCTTGGTGATCTGATGATCCTGATATTTTCATGATCTCACATCTCGTTGATCCTTATATGGAGATTCTTGTCACTCCAAGTCGTGATAGGTGAAGCTCCGAGATGGAGCTAAGATCGACGGTCCAAAATCCTTGGTGATCTGACAGTCCATATCTTATCGTGAGTTTTCATCTTATCGTCATGGAGGTTCTCGTCACTCCAAGTCATGATAGGCGAAGCTCCGAGATGGAGCTCAGATCGACGGTCCAGAATCCTTGGTGATCTGACAGTCAAGATCTTTTCGTGATCTCGCATATCGCAAGTTTGAACCTCTTTCCTTTGGATTTCATGACTTGCAAAACTCCTAAATGGAGTCTTTGTGGTGGTCTGATCTTTCACCACGCGTCCTCTTGATCAACTGTCCATGACTGTCCCCGATGGACGGCCAGGATTCCTTCACAGTTTTGGAGAGTTGGATGACTCTTGGACTTATCCACCTTGCAGCTTCACCATATCTAATGGTTATTGAGCCTTCGTAGATACCCCATATCCTACGACCCATATCTTCTCGTGATTTCACCACTTTGCGATTTCATCCACATTCGCGATTCCGTTCACCTTGCGATTTGATCACTTCGTGATTTCTCCACTTCGGTGGTGAAGTGTTTCTACGCTTCAAATCCCGGTATCCGAAGTTCTAAAATGGATTTTACTCTTCCATTATCACTACGCTGCTAATCATGCTGATCTTTTCCATCGTTGTTCTTTCCATCAATGACAAGCTTACTCCCAACTGTAAACCTTCCAACAATCTCCCCCTTTGGCATTGATGGCAACCCTGAATGGTTGCGCTAATATGTTTAGACCTCCAACTGTAGCATCCGATCCGAACAACTCCTTTTCTCCCCCTTTGACATCAATGTCAAAGAAAACACGCTCCCCCTGAGTTGTTGCAGTAATTTTAGGAGGTATCAGATATTAAGCCAACAGAAACTCCCCCTGACGGGATGGACTCTCTTATTTGAGGCCTGCAGATGTTTGTATCCAAACGAGAGTCTTCTTTTTCTGATTCTTGGACCTGTTCATATTCAACTTCCATTGTATCCTCTGTAGAATACTAAAAAATGCTCACCTCTCTTACTCCGACTCCTTCATCAACCTTTTCTTCTCATGAGTGGATGACTCCCCCTGTCACTATTATCTCTTTGTTGCTGACTCTTTTCCCCTTTTGTTCCTAAAGGGTAACTTTCCTTGACAAGGTCTTTCCTCTTGTTATCTCTATAGAATGTCATGTATATCATTTTGTAAAACAAAATGTTGTTGTTGAAGAGGTTGCTATCCCACTGACACTCTGTGTAATTGTTTCTTGTTACTGTTCAAACAACCCTTGGATCTCCCCATTGATTCTCGTCGATTTCTAATGCTGCAATTTCATATTTCTTCCATGATGCATACAATCCAAGGTTTTATGTACATATTCAATCAGAAGAGAAAACTGCTACAACCACTCTCATACCTGCTTTTGTGTTTCACAGACAAAGGACCTGTATTAGGTTTCTTAGGAGTACTGATTTTTTCTTTGTTATATCCAATACTAGATTTGTCATTTGGTGATCTCTGACTATCCAAGATCTAATCCAGGGTCATGGAGCTATTTAAGGACTTGCTTTGGGTGTCTGCCTTCTCAACCTTCAAGACTTCTGATTCCTGTTTATGACATGGTTCTTCTCCTACTTCATCCATGGGGTTAATACAGTTGAACATTCTTTTATTGTAACTGAATCTTCTTCTTCACTTGTAGGGGAGGACTCAATTTCAACATTATTGTTTGTCCTTATACTTTTATTCACCACTTGTCCTGAGTTTACATTTACCTTACATTCTGTGGACATGAGCACCTCTTCACTACCTTTGTCACACTTTCGACTTGAACTGAGTGAATTATGTTTCAGACCATCCACAAGAAGAACGTACTGGGCATCTCCTTTGTCATTACTCAAACTCACCATCCCTCTATCCTTGATTTTACCTGGTTCATCATTTTCAAGGATCACATTTTATGTTTTTCTTTTACTTATGGACAGAAGCTTATCCATGTCTCTAGTCATGTGCTTGCAACATGCACTTTCTATATTCTTGGAGGCCTTTTTTTTTTGAATTGAAAGTGCAAGATCACATTTTTCACTATCTTTCCTTTTCCATGTGCCGGCCTTTATATCTAAGAACTTTATCCTTGGGTCTGCTTTGTAATTCTTCATATGATAGTTTGCAGCTTTGTGGCCAAAGTTGTGACATTTATAGCATTCAATCTCATTGTTCAAAAAGTCAAAGTTATTGTTGCAATGTTGTCTACTCATTGACTGTTTATTGTTTATTGACCTCCTCAGTTGCATGTCTCTAGACTTAATTTGAAAATTTGCAATCTGCGATGGTTTATTACTTTGTTGTATCATTCTTTATTGTGGCAGAAATTTATTCCTTGGAAATCTTAATTGCTCATGTCTAATTCTTAAGGAACAATTTACAGCTTTGTAACCAAAGTTAGAACAGTAGAAACAATATCCATAGAAAAATTCTTTGTACCTGGAAAATGATTGTCTTCTTTGAGAAAATCGATTTCTTCCATGTTGATGATGTCCTTGAGGAGGGAGTACATTATTTCTTTATTCTACAGATTCAGTCCTGGCACCTCTTTCTTTACTCGTCCTGGGTGGCTGATTGTCTTCCTTTGTTTCTGAAGGTTTGTGGTTGTCATTGGTTGTAGATTTAACAAACTTGATGGGTTCTTTGTTCCTTGGCTGACCACTACTTGATCCCTCTTCAAACCCCAAACCAGTTTTGAGCTTTGGATTTATTTGCTGATTCAGAATGGTGGTTAATTCTTCTAAGGCTTTGATACTAGATAGATTCTGATGATACAAGGTTTGAAACTTCTCCATCTCTTTCCTAGTTTTCACTGCTTCTTCTTACAGGGCTTCAGATCTTGCCCTCTTTTTTTATAGCTGATGTTTCAGAATATCCTTGATTTTCCTTGCCTCTTCTAATTCCACTTTCAGCAGGGAAAAGTCTTCATCAGGTTGTTTACTGTCTTTCTCAAACGGTATCAGCAATTGTTTTTTCTTTCTGTTATTGATTCTTATTTTGTCAATCTCTTCCAGTGCACTGATAAGTTCTCCTTCCATATCAACCACAACTTCTTCATCATTCTCTTGATTGCATGTTCTTTCATTATCATAATCCTCTTTGGCCATAAGCATGAAATCATTTACTTTATCTTCACATGAAGAATCATTATCAGTGTCTTCTGAGGAGTCATCATTGTTTACACATAAACTCTTCTTCTTATCAAATCTTCTTGATTTGTGCTTCTCTTCATCTTCAGATTTTTTATCATGTTTCTTGTGTGGACATTTATTTGCAAAGTGACCTATATTACCACAGTTGAAACATTTGAAGGGCAGCTTACCTTGGTACTTACCTGATCCTTTCTTTAATCTTCTCATGAATTTTGCTTCAATTTCATCAAGCTCACAATCCTCATTCTTATCTTCTTTAAATGATGTGTCTCTAGAGGTGGTTTTATCTGTAACTATCCTCATTTCATATGCAGTCAACGTTCCTAGAAGTTGATCAAAAGACAAAGTCTTTATATCATTAAGTTCTTTTATAGCTAAGACCTTTGGGTTGAACCTATCTAGCAGAGATCTCAAAATTTTCTGAACTAAAGAGTGTTCCTCAATTTTTTCACCAAGTGCTTTCGTTGCATTTACTAGTTCTTCAACTCTCAGAAAATACTTCCCAATGGTTTCATCTTCTTTCATCTGTAGCTTTTCAAACTGTACTCTGTAGGTTTGAATCTTGGCATCTTTCACCTTCTCATTACCTTAATAACTGTTAATGAGTTTCTCCCACATTTCTTTAGCAGTTTGAAGATGCATCACCTTCACAAACTCGGCTTCTGCAAGTCCATTCAAGATAGCATTCATTCCCTTAGCATTAAAGCT
>SNQJ01S0001808.1:593750-610995 GCA_010110895.2 Picea sitchensis
ATTTAATTTATTATTTAAATAATCCTCCTTGACTTTGTCACTTCACTTTATTATTTAAATAATCCTCTTTGACTTTGTCACTTCACTTTATTATTTAAATAATCCTCTTTGACTTTGTCACTTCACTTTGTTATTTAAATAATCATCTTTCACTTTGTCACTTCACTTTATTATTTAAATAATAATCTTTCACTTTGTCACTTCACTTTATTATTTAAATCATTTCTTCCTTGCAAGCACTTTGACTTATTTGACCTTTTGGGGATTCAAGCCAACAAATGAGGGTCATCCAACTTTGTAAGGCCATAACTCTCAAACCGTGAGGAGTTATGTGATGTTCCACATACCTCTAGAAATGGCATGACATGTACTATCCATATAGAATATGCTTACATGCAAATCTATCAAAACTCATATCATTATACATCAAACAAACGTGGTTCCATTACCCAAACCTTTGTGCTACCGGACTTTATTCAAGGGTTGACATCAATGACAACTAACCTAATTAATCTACACCAGTGTCCTTTGTCTTCTCGTTTCCATTATTTTCCTGCAATTTGGACTAGTTGTCTTTAGGTTGCCTATTTTATGGATTAGGGATTCCTTTACCATACTTTGGTTGTTGTGGATTTGGTGACCTAAATTCCCACTTGTTATGTTGATTAAATTTCTACCAGATTTTGACAACATATCGATAAGTGGCTCCCAGTGATGGGATGTCCATAAACTCCATTTCAGTTTGGATGTACTTGTGTAGATCCATGTGGTATTTTAGAACCAGATTCCACTGAGAGTCCTTGATATCCATCTTGGTGTGCAAGGTATGGAAGGCATTTGTGAACTCTAGCACTATGTATCCCCTCTCTTGATGTAACATGGGCCATCTCATGTACTAGTCATCATAGTTTCCCATAGGGTAATATTGTTCCTTGACTGCATCCATAAAAAATACCATGTGGTCTTAGCCCCAAATATTCCAAACTCTTCTGTGGAATTTTTCTCCCAGTAATTTTCCCACCAATGTTTGACATGGCGGAGATCCTTAAGGAGTGCAAAGGTGATATTTTCTTTGTCTGAAAAATTATGAACAGAGAAATAACCTTCTAGCAAATTTAACCATTTTTCAAAACCATTTGCATCGATATGACATTCAAATATGGGAATATAAAAATTATCGTGTACCTTGAATGGGGCATTGTCTCCAAAGCAACCGCTTGACAAATATGCACATGATATTGTTGGCAATTGTTGAAGGATTTGGGAAAATTTCTCCAACATCTTGTTCCTCTATTGTGTGAGGGATTTTGTAAGAAATAGTTTGATGGGATATTTCCCCCCTTGTCTTTATTTTCTTATACCATGGGAGGTCACTTGGGATAGTGAGAGTGGTTATCCTCAAGGGAAACTAGATCGAGGCCCAACTCTATATACTCTGACCCAGTCGAGGACATGTACTAAGAAATGAAAAGGAATGTCCTACTATGATACCACTAATCCGAATTATTTTGAGAAAAAATGAAGGTATAGATAAAACAATGAAATATACATATTTATTTCAATAGACACACAGATACAGTATTGCACAATTTTATTAATGAGGTAAATAAACAGAAACTGTAAAATTACACAGTGAATGACTTGCTACAATGGTGGAAGATTATCTTTGAGAAGAGATGTGATATCTATGCTCATTCGCAAGAAGATGATGATGATTAAATTGAGTCTCTAGAGGCCTTTTTAACATAAAGAAAATCCAAAAACCTAACCTGAGAAGATGAAATGCCAAAATCTTTGTGGGCCCCGATGGGCGTAGTTGATACATCAACTTCCTAAGGGTGTAACTTTTTCATATGATCTCTGTTTGGGGTGCACAATATCTCATTAGAAAGGTATATCCAAGGTATACACATTTTTCCATCATACTCTGGATAAATCCTACATTGTGACTGAATCGAGACCAAAAAATGTTGTTTAGAGCCCTAAATAGACCCCAGAATTTTAGGACCCAAAAAACTGTATAAAAACTGCCAAGGTGGAAACCCATGTTTTGAGCCAGTGGAATAGGTGGGTGGCCACTGATTTATTCCTAGATCAGAGAGAGATAAAGAGAGGGAGGAGGTGGGTAGAGGGAGTGTGTGTGATTTTGAGAGGGGGAAAGAGAAATAAAGAGAGGGGTGTTAGATAGGGAGTGTTTGATACTATGAGAGGGAGGGAGAGGGAGATAAAGAGAGGGGATAGAGAAATAATGAGTGAGAGGTGTTACTGCATAGGTTGTAGGTTGGGAAAAGCCTGAACCAATCACCAAAATGGTGAAAAATTTGAGATCACCTACTCTTTTCCTTAGGCAGGTGTTCTTGTCACTTTAGAGATGAGGTAGTCACCTCAATGGGGGGAATCTCGATGACCCTAGGGGGGATTGAGAAGGGAAATGTGATGTATGAATGGATTCCCCTAAAGATAAGATTTCCATATGGAAAAGGGAACTTGGTAAATAATCTTGAGGGTTTATTTAGGTTTCCAGATCTTTGAGTGACCTGCAAAGAGATAATACATGCCAAGACAAAAGGAAAACCAAGATACAATGAAATAATATCAATTGGACAAGAAAATGAACAATGAAATCGCTAAAAATATGCTAAACAAATTCTATAAATCAAGTGAAATATACAAGAGATAAACTAGTTAAACACTAGTGAAACTCAAGATTTAGAGACCAAGATACTAGCATAAAAATGTAAGGTTGTTGTAAAAACTTTCTGTAGAAATATAAATCAGACTTATGGCTATAAAAAACAACTTTTTATAGAAATACTATCAGCCACTAAAACTCCCCCAAACTTTGCCAAAACGTTCCCTATGCCTAGCAGTGTAAGTGTGCAAACTTTTAGAAACTTTTAGTGCTTGATTTAAGAGTTATTAAAGAAATTAGATTAGGGTTTCTACAGCCCTAATGGCTGAAGATGAAATTTGTAACATAAATAAGAATTAATTGGAAAAATATGATTCCCTCGGGAAACAAGAAATTCAATAACATATAAAATTGATTGCACTTTGAACAACTTGAAAATATCGCAAAATCATGTTACCCAATGCAAGTAATTTTATTTCTCCAATGCAAAATTTAGATAAGTTCCTTCCAGATATTGGGTAAATGAAGTCTTGAATTGTATGAGTTATATCCAAAATATCCCTAGGGGTGTAAACCCTCTTGCTCCCTAGGGCATGAAAATCAAACTTAGGTAAATCTAGGAGGGTATACACCCTTGTATTCCTCCTAGTAACCTTGCAATAAATGACTTTTCAACTAAAAAATTAAATGAAGAGTAATCGAGGGTGTATGCACTTACACTCCTCCTAGGGTTTCAACCAATAAAATTCATGAAACAAGCAAGAAGAACTAACAATTGCATATTTCCCTTACTAATTTCAAAGAGATGCAAGATGTAACCCTAGTTCACCAAGCAAAAATCATTCATAAGAAAGAGAAAATACCTCCAAGAGGTGCACACCACCTTAGTTCCAAAAACAACCAAGAGAATTCACCATAATACATTTTCACAAGAGATATATAGAGAGAGAAAAATCAAATTTCCCAAAGAGGACGCAAATTTCAGCCAAGTAGTCTTCTCACAATGGGAGAGTTATGTTAAAAATGAGATTCACATGATCTCTATTTATACAAAATGTCTAACTCATAGTGTGTCCACTTAGAAAGGGTAAAACATAATATAAGGGTTCAAAAACCTTTATATTACCCCTTGCATCAAAATAATATTAAACAATTTATCTTTAAAATTCACTTTTTCACAAAAGAAACCCTAAAGTAAGATGATATCACCCCTTTAGGGGATGTTTTGGAACTTGAGCAAGTCGTTGGAGAAGATTTTTAAGTTGTTGGTGCTCTTTGAGCTTCATCATCATGTGATAATCCTCCTCGATGCATCATCAAGTGAAAATGTGCCAGTGTCAATGTGTACCTCCATCACCACCAAACCCTATCCCCTTCATGATGTCAACCCTCAATGAGGTGACATTTTTCCTATACTAGGAAAGTTGTTTGGGTGGTAGGGGATAGGTTAGGTCCGTCATGATGTATTCTAGGCCTCCAAAAGAATGTCTCTGCCATCCAACATGCAGTCCCTAGGCATCCATCTGGAGGAATTCTTTTCCCATGGAATCCCAAGCTAGGCTTGTTCTCCCAAAACTGGCCACCAATCAAGGTCATGCAAAACAAAAGGGTACACCCTCTAAATATATCAAGTCAAAGATATCATGATGAGTATAAACCACGTCTAATAAGCAAGGAACCTAAACATGTGCATTAAAACTACCTCATCAAATCAAAAAAATGCTCAAAACCCTATACAATGGACCAAGTTTAAGTATGGGAGGGGTGTCATAGGATTCCTATTGGATAGACCAAATATCTCAAGTAGGGGATGCTCCCAAGGATGGCCTTTTAAGGTTATGCAATGGTTGATGAGGTGGAAGGGGTTTAGAATTCATATGGCATTGAGTTTCATGACAGACAAGGGATCATATTATCTCATTCATGGGTACCTTTGTAGAGGGTGTGTGGCACCTTCGTTTGCAATGCAATTTTTCCAAGCCCATATTCTTGTCATTATTTATTTATTTCATGTATTAAGGAAATATTTGAAGGCCATTATCCTAGTGTGGTGTATATATAATGACAGTGTCACTCACAATTACCTCGCATAAATGAGAAGGATAGATCTCGATGATACCCTGTCTTGGTGACAAGATGATGAGAGTTTCATATCGCTAAATACCCATGATCATGATAGGTCATCTCGTGATGAGACCTCCATTCCTCCAACTAACCCCTAAGCATTCATTATCATTTATTCTTGTAGGTCCCCCTTTTATTATAGAGAAGCATTTCATTTGTTTCTCAGAGATCCCTGGGCAAAGCATTTGGAAGGTCTATATCTAGGATTTTATCCTTTTAGCCAACAACAAATCCATCTGGGCCTTTAGCCCCTTCTTTCCATGAAATTAGATACATGCCTTTATTGGGTCACTAAAATAGAAGGTCCTAGAAGAGGACAATATTATGGGAGTAAAATGAGTGGAAAGTGGTAGGTATGGTCGAGAATGGTATGACAACCCTTTAAGGGACTCTTAGTCACAAACCTTTCCCAAAGGTTGGCCACTTACTAGGAAATATATGACACTCACCAAGATGAAATAGGGTCAAATGAATAATTTCCAAGTAGGAATTCTATAATAAAAAGTATCTCAAATACAACATGTTCAAAATCCTTAAATATTAGGGTGATCACCTGCCACAATACTTGAACTTTACCACATGGAGAAAGACCCATTTTCCTTCCAAAAGATAGATGTTGTGGTGGATGAATTGTTAGTGGGTGAGAATGTGGTGATAGAGTGGAATTCCATGTGTGCAAGTGGATAGCGTTGGTCATGTAGTCTCTCAGAAATCTATATTTGCAACCGGAGGGTCTCGAGACATGATCTCCTTAGTTATACCACAAAATGGGGATAACAAGAAGAAGGGGGAGAGGGAAGGGGGGTAGATAGAGTTAAAGAGATAAAGGGGGGGGAGTGGGGGAGAGAGAGGTAGATGTAGGAGAGAGAGAGAGATAGAGAGAGAGGATATGTAGTGGGATGGAGGAGAATAGAGAGAGGGAGGAGGGGGATAGAGAGAGAGAGTGTGTGAGAATGTGAGAGGGGAGAGAGGAAGACAAAGAGAGAGTGTAAGTGTTAGGGAGAGAGAGATAGGGAGAGGGCTAGAGAGATAGATATTGAGAGGAATGGGGGAGAGAGGGAAGGGGGGTACATAGAGGAAAAGAGAAAAATGGGGGGGAGAGAGGGAGGGGGATATAGTGAGAGAGATATACAGGGTTGTATGCAAGGGAAAGAGGAAGGGTTAGATGAAAGAGAGAGAAGATTGGGAGAGAGAGATAAGGGGAGGGAGGGAGAGATCCAACAAGAGAAAATAAAGTTTGGGAGTGATATGTAGAGAGAGAGGAAAGAGGGAGAGATAAAATAAGAGTAGAAGAGAGGTCAATATTGATATGGAGAGAGAGAGAGGGGGGGTAGAGAGATAGAGGGAGGTAGAACAAGGTTCAAAGAGAAATAAGGGGGATGGATATAGAAAGAGGGGTTGAGGGAGAGAGTGAGAGTGAGACTAACAATGAGGATAGAGAGAGAGAGAGAGAGAGAGAGAGAGAGAGAGAGAGTTGGTAGATGTAGGAGAGAAAGAGAGGATAGATAGTGGGAGGGAGGGGGATAAAGAGAGGGAGGAGCAGGATAGAGGGTAGAGAGAGTGTGTGTGTAAGTGTGAGAGGGGCAGAGAGAAATAAAGGGAGGGAGGTTGTACATGGAGTTTTTTATATTGTTAGAGGGAGGGAGAGGGATACAAAGAGAGGGGGAAGAGAGATAGAGGGAGGGAAGGATGGTAGACATAGTTAAAGAGAGAAAGGTGGGGATAGTGGGGGAGAGAGAGGAAGGTAGATACAAAGTGAGGGGGAGAGAAGGGAAGATGTATGAGAGAGAAATGAGAGATAGATAGAGGTAGGGGGTGAGAGAGAGGGAGGATGTGATAGAGAGAGATTGATATAGAGTGTTAGAGAAAGGAAGGAGAGAGAGGGAAGGGGGGGTAGAGAGATATAAAGAGAGAAAGGGGGAGAGTGGAGGAGAGAGAGTGAGGGGAATACAATGAGTGATAAATGGAGGGGGAGAGAGGAGTAGATGAAAGTGAGAGAGGGAGAGCAGAGGGAGATAAGGGGAGGGAGGGAAAGAGACAATAAGAGTAGAATAACACTTGAGAGTGAGATGGATAGATAGAGGGATAAGGTAGAGAGAGAGGTAGGAGGAAAAGAAGTGGAGGGAAGGATATAGCTAGTAAGAACAAAAGAGAGGTCGAGAGTGAGACGGAGATAGATAGATAAAGAGTTATAATGAGAAATAGCAAAAGATGGGTAGAGAGAGAGAGAGACTGAGAATGAAACTAACAACAAGAAGAGAGAGGGAGAGAGGGGGGGTATAGGGGGAGAGAGGTTCAAAGGGGAAGAGTTAGGGTTAAAGAGATAGAGATAGAGAGATAGAGAGATAGAGAGAGAAATAAATGGAGGGGGAGAGAGATAGGGAGGGATTTGAAGAGGGGGGAGATGGAAAGGGATTTAGTGTAAGAGTGAGAGTGTGAGAAATGGTGAGGCAAGGTCTAGGTCCAGGTCATGGTCTAAGTCTAGGTATAGGTCTAGTTCTAGGTCTTTCCATGCCTTTCCATTTCTAGTTCAAGGCCATATCTTGCCTTACCATGCCTTTGTTTGCAATGTACCAAAATTTATAGCATGTGAGAGTGTGAGAGGGAGAGAGAGGAAGACAAAGAGGGGAAATAGAGAGAGTGTGTGTGAGAATGTGGGAGGGAGAGAGAGGAAGGCATAGAGAAGGTATATAAAGAGTGTGAGTGAGAGTATGGAAGGGAGAGAGAGTGTGTTTCAGAGTGTGAGGGGGAGAGAGAGAAAGACAAACAGGGGGTAGAGAGATAGAGGTAAATTTAGGAGACATGGGTAGATGTAGGAGAGATAGAGGAGATATAATGGGAGGTAGGTGGGAGAGAGAGGGAGGAGGGGGGCGTGAGAGAGTGTGTGATCATGTGAGAGTGGGAGAGAGAAAGACAAATAGGAGGGGTAGAGAGAGGGTGTGAGAGGGAGGGAGACGAATATAGAGAGGGGCGTAGAGAGATGGATAGTGAGAGTAAGGGGGGAGAGAGAGGGAGACATAGAAGGGGGTAGAGAGAGAGACAGAGGAAGGGGGGATACAGAGGGAGAAAGAGAGGAAGGATAGGGAGAGAAATAGGGGAATAGAGACAATGAGAGTGAGACTAACAATTAGGAGAGAGAGAAAGGGTTGGAGATATGTGTAAGAGATAGGGGGAGTGGTAGGGGAGGGAGGGACAAAGGAGAAAAGAAAGAGATAGATATTGTAAGAGGAGGGGATAGAGAAGAAGTGGGTGTGAGAGTGTGAGGCATGGCAAGGCAAGGCCTAAGTCTAGGTATTTCCATGCCTTGCGATGTCTAGGTCTTTCCATATATAGGTCTTTCGATGTCTAGGTATTACCATGCATAGGAGTGTGGGAGGGAGGGAGAGGGAGATAGAGAAGAGAGGGGAGAGAGAGAGAGAGAGTGAGAGTGATCTGAAAATTAACTTGATCTAAAATTCAAGATCTTTTAATCATTGTTTCCATGTGAATTTTTAACTGTTAACCACCTTTGTAATGCAAAATTAAAGAACATCCATCAAGCACATGAGCACATAAACATGTAAGAAAACCATCAACGAACAATAATTGGTAACGGCGTTCACCAGACCCCATGGCTATGTCCCCGGGCCACTTTCCAAATGGGAAGGTCGATAGATTAAGTATTCAAATGCTTACAAAGTGAATTCTGAATTATGTCTGTCATATACAGTAACAAACTTCAACAACAGTTGCAAGATGAAATTATGAGACTTTTAAGTATGAACATGAATACCTTTCTGTGTATCCAAAAGATTCTGTCAGCACTTTTCTGTCTGGATGCCTGAATGCAAAAAATGAAGCTGGATCTAGAATCCTAGCGAAAAAATGAGACTTTTGAGTATAAACTCGATATATTTCAGAACTGGACTCAGAGTGCCCTTCTTGGCACAACTCCCAAAATCTACCTCTGATCCGTACAGTCAGTACAGCCTCGGAATGCATGCAATCCAAAACCACCTCGATTTGCATGCAAAACCACCTCGTTTTTAATGCAAATACACCTCGGGTTGCATGAAAAGACCACATTGGTCTATGTGCAAAACCACCTCGGTCACTGTGCAAAATCACCTCAATTTGCGTGCCAGTCTCTGCCTACAAAAACTCCCCCTCAGGATCTGTACCCATGGCTCATTTAAATAATGGAAAAAAAAAACAAAAGGGGGGCTTGGGCCATAGGCCACGCGCCCACCCAAATCCCACCAAAATCGGAACTTTTTAAGGTTATTTTGACACCTCTTGCCACGTCTCATGGTGGTGGCACATTGGTAGTTGTGGTGGTTAGGGGGGGCGGAAGTCCCGGGGTCAAACCCGCGGGCTTCTCCTCCCACCGCATATGTGATATGGTATGGCGCAATTTTGGATATATGTTATGGCATATAGTTTATATTATATGGTTGAACTTTGGTGTGTTATAACATATGGTTGGATTTTGGTTATATTATATGGTTATAATTTATATGAAGTCGCATATGGTTTGTAATATATGGACTTTGGATATATGGCACGATTTGATATGGCATAGTTTGTGGAGGCATATGGCATGGTTTATAATAACATTTAGATACCAAGGGGGGCCTCGGTGTTGGCAAGGTCAAGGGTTAAACCCTTGACCACCCCCCTTTTTCCCAACCATGGGGTCATGGTGGCCTTATCCTAAGGTCTTGGTTTCAATTCCCATAGCCCCAAATTACATTTTTTAACCATTTCTAACCATTTTTCACCATTTTAACCATCTTTGATGAAACTTCAACTGTTGATATCTTCGTCATCTGGAGGTCGTTTTTTCCCGAAATGAATGCCACCGGAAATTTGTTGACGAGATCTTACACTTTGTAATATTTACTTTGCATTTTGAATACTTTAACTCTATTGAATTTTGAGATGATCCACTTGGACCAAACCTTCCCACTAGAAAGATTTTTGGCCACAAAGAGTATGAAATCAATCAGAAAATAAGTGAGGACATGTTTGTCTGACTTGTCCTATATCACCTATCGATTATTCCTGGAACCTGTACATCTAACTCAGTAATACAAAAATCAACACTACATTGACATTGTTAAATACATTAATCACATTCTTAATCACATCTTCATTCAACATTGTCGGAACCAACCACATACTGTTGATGAGTAATAAGTTGAATATAAACATTGAATATGTGAAAGAGATTGTACCCAAACCATGCTGAATTTTAACCATAGAAACACTATCAACCAAAACAAGTGCATTGTAGTGAAATGACACTTCTTTTTCATGCTTAGGAGTTTTTTCTACTTACATTGCATAGACATAAGTGCCAAATTCCGACTTGCATTAACAACCCATTTTAATTGTTGTGTAGTGACCAATGATTTGTCGTTTTTGAATGAATGTGAATTCACTATGTACTCAATTCCTTCTTTAAATAAGTGATACTGATTATGTTCTCAATAGAAGATTGATTTTTGATCATATAAGTACAGACTACCCAACACAATTCCACAGATATCTAGTGGGATCACATCAAATTCAGCCTCATCTAGAAACTTAGATGTAATTGCAAACTTTAGATCACATTGTTGTGTTACTTGTAATCGTTTATCTTTGCATACCCAACCTAATGGATAAGGTTTCTTGTGTGGTTTTGTTGTTAATCCCAATTGCTTAACTACTTCTTCTAAAATAAGATTAGCTTGAGATCCACTATCTATGAGTGTGTCGACCTTTGTTTTTTTTGTAATCACTCTTATATGAAACAATGTATTCCTCTTTCTATCCTTAGAATTGTCATCATCTTTAGAAGTAGAAGCACATGAAGAACCAATGTTAGAATCATTATCAACAATAGATTTACCTTTCACACCTACGATTGTTATCGTTGTTTCATCCTTGGAATCTGATCCAAGGTCCTCAATGATAACCGTGGCTATTTGTTTCCCCTTCCGATCCTTAAACCACTTCAGTTTCAATTCTGGATGTAGCTTCCAACACTTTGCCTCTTCATGCCCTTGCTTTTGACAATGCGAGCATGTAGGTCTCTCATCACCCTTCTTCATTGTAGATGCATGTTTACTTTTCCACTTTTCCTTGCCTTCTTTTTCCTGGATGGATTCAGCTGAAGAAACATCATGAACACTCTTCCCTTTTGACTCAATGTGAGTTGCTTGAACACATACCTCATCAAGGTTAGTCATATTAAACATCAATATCATATGACGTAAATAATTATGCAATCCTCCTATATATTTGAGAAGAGTTTCTTGAGTGTAGAGAGGTATACCAAGTACCAAGGCTCTTTTTTGAAATTCCTGTGTGTATTCTTGAACACTTTGTCCCTTACCTTGCCTCAGATTCTGCCAATCCATCGTAGCTTTCTGCATATACCCTAATGGATAAAATTTATTTTTAAGTGCTGAAATGAACTCATACCAAGAGGAAACGATTTTTCCTTTTGTGGCAAGATCCTCTTGAGATCTGCTCTCCCACCAAATGAAAGCAATCCCTCCAAGTCGGAGAGAAGCCAACTGAATTTTAACATCATCTTTAGTAAACTTTTGAATCCTACAATAAACTTCAATTTGATGGATCCAATTGTCCAATTTTTTAGCATTAAGCTCTCCATTATACATAGGTAATTCAAACTTAATGTCAAGCTTTAAATGAGGCATATTAAGATAAACTTTTGTTTTTTTCTTTTCAAATGGAGAAGGAATAGAACCATCAAGAAAAGATGGAGAAGTTGGTGGGGTTTTAGGAGGTTCCTCACCATCTCCTTCTTTTTTACCTTCTGTATGAGAAGGTCCACCTTGTTCACCTTTCTTTCGATCTTGATAGAGATCCTCTACCATCGTTTTCATTCTCATGAAAGCTTTCAGAAATTCCCCTTCAGAAGGGATAGAAGAAGCTACTTCTTCTCCTTTTGGTGAAGACATCCTTCCTCTTCTTGAACCAATCTCTGGATCAAACTCTTCAAGTTCTCCTTCACCACGTTGAAGCCTGGATCTTGTTAACATCAACTCACAAAGAAATGGTTAACCTCGCTCTGATACCAACTTGATCTGAAAATTAACTTGATCTAAAATTCAAGATCTTTTAACCATTGTTTGCATGTGAATTTTTAACTGTTAACCACCTTTGTAATGAAAAATTAAAGAACATCCATCAAGCACATGAGCACATAAACATGTAAGAAAACCATCAATGAACAATAATTGGTAATGGAGTTCACCAGACCCCCTGGCTATGTCTCTGGGCCACTTTCCAAATGGGAAGGCCGATAGATTAAGTATTCAAATGCTTACAAAGTGAATTATGAGTTTTGTCTGTCATATACAGTAACAGACTTCAACAACAGCTGGAAGATGAAATTCTAAGACTTTTAAGTATGAACATGAATTCTATGTATCCAAAATATTTTGTTAGCACTTTTCTGTCTAGATTCCTGAATGCAAAAACTAAAGCTGGATCTGGAATCCTTACGAAAAACTGAGACTTTTGAGTATAAACTCGATATATTTCAAAACTGGACTTAGAGTGCCCTTCTTGGCACAACTCCCAAACTCTGCCTCTGATCCGTACAGTTAGTATGGCCTTGGGATGCATGCAATCCAAAACCACCTCGATCTGCGTGCAAAACCACCTTGTTTTGCATGCAAATACACCTCAGGCTGCATGAAAAAACCACCTCGATCACTGTGCAAAACCACCTCGATCATTGTGCAAAACCACCTCGGTTTGCATGTCAGTCTCTACCTGCAAAAACTCCCCCTCGGGATCCATACCCATGGCCCATTTAAATAATGAAAAAAAAAAACAAAAGGGGGGCGTGGGCCATAGGCCACGCGCCCACCCAAATCCCACCAAAATCGGAAATTTTTAAGGTTATTTCGCCACCTCTTGCCACATCTCATGGCGGTGGCACATTGGTAGCTATGGTGGTTAGGGGGGTTGGAAGTCTCGAGGTCAAACCCATGGGCTTCTCCTCCCACCGCATATGTGATATGGTATGGCATGATTTTGGATATATGTTATGGCATATAGTTTATATTATATGGTTGAACTTTGGCGTGTTATAACATATGGTTGGATTTTGGTTATATTATATGGTTATAATTTATATGAAGTCGCATATGGTTTGTAATATATGGAATTTGGATATATGGCACGATTTGATATGACATAGTTTGTGGAGGCATATGGCATGGTTTATAATAACATTTAGATACCAAAGGGGGCCTCAATGCTGGCAAGGTCAAGGGATAAACCCTTGACCACCCCCCTTTTTCCCAACCATGGGGTCATGGTGGCCTTATCTGAAGGTCTTGGGTTCAATTCCCATAGCCCAAATTACATTTTTTAACCATTTCCAACCATTTTTCACCATTTTAACCATCTTTGACGAAACTTCAACTGTTGATATCTTCGTCATCTGGAGGTTGTTTTTCCTGAAACGAACATCACCGGAAAGTTGTTGATGAGCTCTTCCACTTTGTAATTTTTACTTTGCATTTTGAATACTTTAACTCTATCTAATTTTGAGATGATCCGCCTGGATCAGATAGGAATAGGGGTATAGTGAGGAAAGGAAGGTAGAGAGAGTTAAAGAGATAAAGGGTGGAAATTTGGGGAGAGAGAGGAAGGGGGATTCAAAGTGTGGGGAGAGAGGAGTATATGTACGCGAGAGAGAGGGGGGGGATGGAAAATAATAAGTAGGATATAAGAGTATGTGCGCACTCTTAGGATCACATGCATGTTCCTAGAGCGTGTGTGTGCTATAAGGAACATGTCCATGTTCCTAGAGCATGTGCGCACTCTTAAGAACGTGTGAATTTTCTTTTGAATTAAAATTTTTTGGGGCGAGATTGACAACTTTATCATACATGTATGTTGACTTGGTTTCCTATGATTTAGGTTCAGGATGACAAACCTACTGGTTTGACCTACAAATTGATAAAAACCTCCATTTTTTTAATACCTCTCTATATCTTTATTTTTTATGTTATTTTTCTATAGGATACACAATTCAATTGTTGATCAAACTAAAATCATAGATAAAGTCTTCTATGCAGATTACAAGTATGAATTTTTTTTTTAAATTAATATTTCTTACTAAATTTAATCTATTTTTGTCTTTGCATATATCAAAATCCTAGAACACATACCTCTCTTATTCCTACTATAACTTCTTGTCAGCTTAACCATTTCTATAATGATTTATATGTTTCACTAGAGTAGACCAATATCTATGATCTGAAGAAAAAAATAAATCTTTAGATCATGTTAATACACTTTTAGCATGCACGAACAAAAGGCCTTGTAATTTAAATGATAGATTGATTTTCATAATTTTAAAAAAATATAAAATTAATATTATAAATTTCCAAAAAATGCACCTCACTATAAAGCGGGTTCTCTACAGTTATACAATTTTTTGCAATGAAATTCCATAGTTAAGTTACTCAACAACTACATGAACAAAAAAATGTATCGTATATTTTGTTAGCAAAATAACATACCACATTTTAGAAAAAATCAATTTCACATAGTGTAATGTACCCCAAATTTCTCAAATAAAAAAAAAAATTGTTAGGGGACATTAATGCCCCTTGAATCTCCAAAATATTTGCAACACAGAGATAATCCATTATATATATCTTATTCCTTTATTGTATGCATATCAATTTTATTTCTCTGTCATTATCCATCTTAAAGGCCGAAGGAGATTTAAATTTCACTTGTCTCTTACTGTTATATTTCATTATAGCGTCATTATTGGATTATAAATCACACACTTATTTGTATTGAAGAGTTTTATGACCGTCATAGCCCCTTAGAATAACCACTAGGTATATGTCAAGACATGCTATCCACATTACATCATGTAATAGACTATGTCATACACGATAGGAGCATTGTAAAACAAGGCCATAAGATCAACACATTGTAGACATAGTGTTGAGCTAGGAGACATAAGTCCTAAGTGCTAGGATTTAATTTTACCCATAACAATATATGGCTTTATCATAGTGCAGCGAAAAAGTACCTATACATAACATTGGTAACCCTACTCAACCATTACATACATGGTCTTATCATCCTAGGGTTAGCTCTAGGATTAAACCTAACCCAACATTTAAGTGGTTCGAAAATCATTTTATGGTGGATGTCAGGTCGGGTCTAAGCCTACTTCATGTTATCTTGTAGAAATTTACTATTGGTTGGGCCATTAAAAGTGATCCATGTTCGGTACCCTCCAGAACTGACACTTTGGTGAAAATTCCCAATGTACGCTCTCCATTTGCTCGACTTCACATGGAAGAGGTAATGGGTGCATACCAGCTTCTTTTACTGCTCTAGCGAGGACCTCAAGGTAACAATTTTTCTTCATAGTTTCCCCTTTAATCCTATAACAAAAAATTTCTATGCATTGTATACGACTGGTGATTTTGGTAAGCTCGGCTCTGGTGAGCGATGGAAGGAGGCACGCACATCTGGGGTTCTCTATGCGCAAGGGTGAGTAAACGTTATTTTTCTTATGTTTTCTATGAGATGTATTCCATAAATGTATTCTCTGTCTAGTGCAATGTAAAATAATTAAGAGGTTCAAAGCAACAAACCTCATGTTTCTCTTCTTCATTTGAGGGTTAAAATGCATGACATTTGTGCCTCCGTATGCATTTCTTCCCAACAATCCCACTGTTTTTTATGGTTCCATTGTAAGTTAGGTGAAAAACTTTAGATTTAACACTCGGGTTTGAGGGTTATTTTGTTTTCCTCTCGATTGTTTGTTAGTCTTCAATCTTATAGTCGTTATGGTCCTTTCCCAGTCAAACTGTGGCCCAAATAGTTTTATAATTTAAACCCTTTGATCCTTTCTCATTTTATTTAACAATAAACATGGTCATTACCCCGTGACCCTTTGTCGTAAAAGAGAATAAAATTTAGTTCATAAGACTATATGGGTAGGCCCTGGTTGAAATTTACCATCGGAATCATTGTTATTAATAAACTCTATAATTCGTCCAAAGATATGAAAACTTACTACGCTAGTATTTTATTCAGAATTGATTGTTGTTAAAAATTACGTAGGAAACTTTCGTATTCACATTCTGTGTATATATATGGAAATATTAACAGCATCTTAATCATTTTTTAAAACTATCGACAACATTTTTACATATCCTCGGGTTGTAAAATATTTCTCTGCTGGGAAGAATCATGATTTGTCCCATGGCCACCTCGGCAGCATCCTTCACTTGATCTCTCGTCTGATACAGTTATTAAACCATTTACGAAAAGGATTTTCCTATGTCGACCACTCCGCACTAACAAAAGAGAGGGTATCCTTGTTTAATAATCTGTTGAATGTATGCAGAACCAAAATCGTAGGGATCGAACACGTTTTTGCACAATTAGACTTAACCTATGGATTGGGTTCTTACTGTAAATTTCTATGCACTCAAACTTTCGTAATTTACCTTTTTGTAATGATATTTAATTTTAATGATCCATATATTTTGATTATACTTAGGTCTCATCATGTGTGCCTCTATGAATTCTTATTAATTTAATAATTCCCTCACTGTGATCGTTACCCCAAATTGGAAATTCCACTGTGTGATTTTGGGGAATTAATTGGAAGTTTTCTATAATCACTAACCTTGCCACAGTCGAATCCTTCCATTTAACTTGTCCTCTACACAGGGTTTGGAGATTCCTATTATGTTATTTTTGTTTGATCACTCTATGCAGCGTCTATTTCAATGATAATTGGTTTCACTTCTTTGCTTACTATCACTTCCTCTATTTTACAAGTGAAAGGTTCTATGCATGGATATATAAAAATTAATGATGGGCCCTTTCTGTTTTGCGAGGGTACCCATCAATTGGTTTTGGGTCCACTCCTCCTCCTCTTGGATCATGGATATATTGTCGTACAATGAGAAAAAGGCGATCTGGTTTTCGTCGAGACTCAAGATAATTTTTGTCCTTGGCTTATTCTATTGTTTGATTTCCATAGAATTAAAATGTTAGCACAGTTATTAAACCCTCATTTTACTTCTTTTGTAGGTTATGCAAGTCAGTGTAATCAGATGAAGGAAGAATCTTACCAAGAAAGGTATTCGAGTTTCATGTCCTTCCTTGACCGACCTATGTGTTCATTAACTTCGGTTACATAAGTATTATGTGTATACTTTCTTAGATATTTGTTTACAATACAAGAGGTTGTGTAGTTTTTGGTCTATGGTACTCCAACTGTAATATTTTGAACAATGATCGATTGAATACAATGGTTTCTTTTGCAAGATATTTTGAATTCTATCTATTCTCTGCGGTGTTTGTGTATGTACATATTTGAATAGAAATTCTATATATATATATATTCAATGGCCAATAGGAACATAAAAATAGTTCTATTATTTCTTTATGTTCCTAAAGAAATAATAGAACTATTTTTATGTTCCTATT
>SNQJ01S0001809.1:0-13991 GCA_010110895.2 Picea sitchensis
TCATAGTCGATCTATTGTTGGATATAATGATGATAGTATGTTTGGTTCTGTTTTTTCTTCATCATCTTTATGTTTACATTTTCATTCATGCATCTTAAATTAGTTGCATTTCATTTTATTAGATTATAAAACCTCAAATGGTGTACCAAGCCATCATTGGTTAAACCTTAAATAGTAATGGTTATCAAGAAATAATTTGAATGGGTTTTCCTACACCAAATGATAGAGAGTCTAATCANTGGAATTTCACCTCGTCAATAGATACATTTTCAAACACCTTGTTTTGGTGAGGGCCTATCATCTAGGGTTAACCTTTGTTATTGATGTTGGGAATTTCACCTCGTCAATAAGCACCTTGCCATGTACGTTGGTTTGGTGAGTTCCATCTCCCAGATTGTCTTATTAGATAATAACAACTCCATATACATGAATACAAGAGTTATAGCTTGAATACCTTGGCAAACACCTGTATTTGGTGTTTTGATTAAAAATCCATATCTATGGATAAAAAGTTCTAAATTCATGACTTGGGTGCATAGTTGGGTATAGAGTATTGGGTTCTATGAATTGGATATGGTATCTTATTGATTGTGAAAATTTCATAGATATAAATAAAGAATACCTTGTCCAACACCCCTATTTATTATTTTGATTAAAGATCTATATCCAAGTAAAAAGTCTTATTTTCCAAATAATCTAGCTCACAACTCCATATATAAGAATAAAAAATTAATAAAATTTGTATCTTGATTATCTTGTTAAATATTTTGATTTGATGTTTCTATTAAGAATTCATATCCATAAATACAAATTCTTAAATTCCATCTTCTAACTAACCTTTATATATCATGATACCCTCTCTCTCTCTCTATATATTAACTCAAATACAACAAGTTAATATTAAAAAATAAAAATAACTCTATTTAATATTCGGTGAAAAAAAATATTTAATAAATTTTTAAACATTAAATATAATTTAAAAAATGGTAAAAAATAAACTTATAACATGCCGATAAATGTTAAACACTAAATACAATTAAAAAAAATATTAAAAAAATTAGACTTATTAATTTGAATGGACTACTTTTATTGAATTTTTTCTTTGCCCTCGCTACCTCTCTTGAACATTTACTTTGCCGTCACGACTCATCTAAGAACTCTTACCTACAATTTTTAATTAAAAACCAATTAAAAATATACAATTTTTAGTTAAAAACTAATTCAAAATTATGAAAATGTGGATATTTCCCTTTTTAACATTTTCGAACTAGAAAACTAAAAATATTATTTTTTATATAATAAAAAAATCTTATATGTCATCATCTTATTAGAGAATAGATTTGAAGTCTTATTGTATAAAAAAACCGTATATGTCATCATCTCATTGGATAATAGATTTGAAGTCTTATTGCCAGCTTTGCTATTCCCAATGTTTTAAATGTTAACATATCCAAAGTTTTGATCATCTACACTTTTTTTGAATTTTTATTATTTTTATTTAAATGTTTACATATCCAATGTTTTGAGCATCGACACTCATTTTTAAGTACTTAGACAGGCCTGGCACAATGTATTCTTTTTTAAACGTTTACATAGCGCGAGGCCCTTAAACAATCCTTATAGCCTTAAATGTTTACTTAACAGACCTGACATCCTTAAATGTTTACTTAACATGCATGACAACCTTAAATGTTTACTTAACAGGCCTGTCACAATACATTTTACTCCAATTTTTTGATACAATCTTGTATGCAGTGAATTTGGGCAATATTGTTGTCCATTGATATTACTGGTTCACTGATTGTTTCTTGCTCGTTGGTTTGTTGGTTCCCTGGACGTTGATTATTGTTATTTGCTTCAAATTTGCAAAGTTGAGGTCTTGTAGCTGTAGTTGGACCTCTTGGTGCTTGCTCATTGGTTTGTTGTTTGCTGCTTGCTCTTGTTTGCTTCAACTTTGCAAGGTTGAAGTCCTGCACCCACAGTTTGACCTGTTCTTGCACTTTGCAGGGTTGAAATCCTACACCCTTGTTTGCTTCAACTTTGCAAGGTTGAGGTCCTACATCCGTAGTTGGAGTTGTTGTTGCAGTTTGCAGGGTTGAGATCCTGCACCTGCAATTGGACCTTCGATTATGTTGTTCACCATTCACGATTAAGTTTCAATACCATGGTTTCATTCCTATTCATTTTTTGTTGTTTACTATTTACAGTTTGCAGGTAGGAATGTTCAATACTAGGAGGTGTTGAAAATCAAAATAAATACAAAAAAATCTAGAAATAATACCTTAGTGAAAATTCTCTTACAAAACATCCTTAAATGTGACTACTGGGATCAAAGAAACAAGAATGTGTTTCTATCCCCGAAAAGTGTTGAACAAGAAAGCTTGTCGCCTTTGCAAAATGTTCTTGTAAATGAAAAGTGCAGCTAGGTATAGAAGGAATAAGTATGGTACGAAGTTAAGCAAGCTGCAAGAAAATTCGACAACATTGTTGGTCCTTACCCATCTTTATCAGTGACATATTTCAGTAGGTTATAAAAAAAAAAATTCACAGGACCTGAAATGTGAATCCTGGGTGGACGATGAAGATAAAAGGGCAAGTTAAATTCTTAGTGGGAAGTGGAGTTCGAACACTAGTTTCTTTGAAGATTATGGGATGGAGATTAGTAGATTTGTGAGAAACAAGATGTGTAATTGCAGGATTAGGGGGATTATCAATAGCTTAGGTAAAATCAAGGGATCCTGAAGGATTAGGCTAAGGGTCCACAGGTTTTAACCAGTACAATACTATTCAATACCTCTTAAAACAACTAACATGAATTTTTGTTTCATAGATCATAACTTACATCTTCACATACTCGACGCTGGGATGGTGCTGGTTTACCCTCTTGTGTAGACATTGCAAGTCACTCTGTCAAATGAGGGATGGTACTAAATCACCCTCTTATACAGCCATTGCAAGCCATTATGTTCACTGTCTGTGTTTACCAAAAGGGTAGAATGTAGGTGTAAAGGGTAGAAAAATGATTCCAGATCGGAGCCGAGTGATAAAGGTGTAAAGAAAGATGGCAGTGCATAGGGTGAGAAAGAGTTTAGGAAGGTGACAAATGGCTTGTATACGTGGGTAGATTTGAGTACCTTTTCTCTTTGTAGATTGTTATTATTTGCATGGATGAGACATGGTTAACCACATGTTAGGGTTTGCAACATGGTGGACACTTGACACCGATGAGATTTAGTTATTGTTTCTATTTGATTAAATTAGTCTACCTAGTTGTCTTTCTGAATCCCACATGTATGGTGGCAAGCCTGCATTTTTTGTACATGTTTGTACTACTGCGACCCGTACTACTTTGGGAGTTGTACAAATTTTGCAATCGAAAACTCTGAAAGTGCCAAATAGCCGAAGTCCTGAAGTCCTTGATAAGGATGGGTAAAGTAATCTCGGGTTAATTAATAGTAGGTGCGAGTTAATGACTCTAGGAGAAATTCACTCCAAGAGACTTTCATGCTTCACATTTAGAAAAATCCCAAGGTCCCAAATTGGCGCCATGTCTAAGTATGGTTAGAAGAATTCCAAAAATTCACAGAATGATAAATATAAAACAATCTAGAAATAATAACTGAGTGAAAATCCTCTTACAAAACATCCTTAAATGTGACTACTGAGATCACATAAATATGAATGTATTATTATCCCCGAAAAGTGTTGAACAATAAATCTTGTCGCCTTTACAAAATGTTCTTGTAGAAGAAAACTACAACTAGGTATAAAAGGGCTAGGTATGGTACAAATTTAAGCAAGCTGCAAGAAAATTCGACATAATTGTCGTTCCTTATCCATATTTATCAATGAAATATTTCAATAAGTTATAAAAAAAAGGTTGCAGGACCTGAAATGCAAAGCCTGGGTGGAGGATGAACATAAAAGAAAAACACGACCCAAGTCCAAACATTAGTTCTTGTTTCTCCTTTGTTGGAAAATTAAATTCCTAGTGGGCAGTGGAGTTTGAACACTGGTCTATGAGTAGATTATGGGATGGGGATCAATAAACTTGTGAGAAACAAGATGTGTAGTCACAGGATTATGGGGATTATCAATAGGTTTGGGAAAATCAAGGGATCCCAGAGGATTAGGCTAAGGGTCTACATGTTTTAATCAATACAATGTTATTTAATACTTCTTAAAACAACTGATAAGAATTTTTGTTGCATAGATCATACCTTACATATTCACATACTTGGCGCTGGGATGGTGTTGGTTTACCCTCTTTTGTAGACATTTCAAGCCACTTTGTCAACTGAGGATGGTACTAAATCACCCTCTTGTGCATCCATTGCAAGCCATTTTGTTCACTTCCTGTGTTTACCAAAGGGATAAATTGTAGGCGTAAAGGGTAGAAACACGATTCCAGATCGGAGCCCAATGACAAAGGTGTAAATACAGATGGAAGTGCGTGAGGTAACGAAGAGCTTAGGAATCTGACAAATGGCTTATAAATGTGGGCAGATTTGAGAACCTTATCTCTTGCATAGATAGTTATTATTTGCGTAGATGAGACATGGTTAGCCACATGTCAGGGTTTGCATCATGGTGGACACTTGGCACTGACGAGCTTTGGTTATTGTTTTTGTTTGATTTAATTAGTATAGATAATTTTCTTTCGGGGTCCCACATGCACCATTTCCAGCCTGCAATTATTGCACGTGTCCGTACTACTTCGGGCTCATATTGCTCCGGGAGTTGTACAAATTATGCATTCAGATACTCCGAAAGTGCCCATAGTTAAAGTATCGAAGTTCTTGATAAGGATGGTTAAAGTAATCTTGGGTTAATTAACAATAGGTGTGAGTTAATGGCTCTGGGAGAAATTCACTTCGGGAGACTTTCACGCTTCACATTGAAAAACTCCTGAAGTTTCGAATTGGCACCATGTCTAAGTATGGTTATAAGAATTCCAAAATTTGGCAGAATGATAAAACTTTAGTAGGGGGGCTAAAGTAGCAGGGTCACCCAGATTGCGATTTGCAAAAGTGATCAACGTCTTTGATTCATTTTGGAAATAAGAGACACCCAAACGGTAATCCGCTTGTTGTCTATACATTTAGTTATCTCTAGTGGCCTCAAACACCACGTAGACATGTCAATGATCGATACAGAACCCACCTCTGTCACAACCATACTAACATAAAAAAAGGAAATGTGATGTTCTCCTCATCTTTCTGTTCCTAAGCCCATACATTTAATGCATTTTCCAGGTTGTCCCCTTCCAATCACATATTCCCACTTTCATGTCCTGGACATCATACCATAGCTCTTTGGAAAATGGTAGTGCACAGGGATTTGTCAGACGAATTCAGAGTTTTCATTGCAGAGAAAGCATCTACGAGGACCTTGCCATCCCTTCCTTGCAGATTATGACAGGGACATATTTTATTCTCTGAGTCAAACCACATATAGGTGTTAATTTTTTGTTGGACTTTGGGTCTTCCAAAGCATCTTCCATCACCATTTCCACATCTGGACCTCGTTTTGTAGAAATGATTCTTTGTACCCTGAATGGACAATTCACTGAGCTGTCTTAGGATGAGTGCCCTAGTGCCCAATCTTATAATATCTTCTTCATCTTGTAAGATAAATGAAACATCTTAGAATATATTCTTCATCTTGTAAGATAATTGAAACCTTAAGAAGTTGTGCTATGTACTGGTTCCATTCCTGTGGTAAAATTCCATGAACGCCTAATTCTTCCCCTTTTGTTTATCCCATAGACCATCTGTGTGAGTGTTTTGAGTGGGAGACATCAAAAATTCATTTAAGATCTGTTTAGTGTTGATTTTTGAAGAGTGGTGATGAAATTGAATGATGAATATGATTTTAAATCTATATAGAATGACTACCGAAACACTTTTAAGATGCACAACTAAAATAAGTTCAAAATTTATGTCTTAAATACTCAGTCTTTGTACTGAGAAAATTTATACTATTGTTTTATTTTCATTATGTCTTCTATATGGTTAAGCACTAACTACAACTTTGTTTGTTTTTCATATGCTATAGCAACCAAAGAGCACTGAAGTTGAAACGAAAAAGGTTGAAGGATACATAGAAGAATTGGTATGCAGTTCCAAACTTATAGTTATCTTTTTTTGCTATTTGCATATTATATAAACATATCTAAGAAACATCTTGAAAATCACAACTTACAAGATGGATCAATTAATAGATGTTGAGTGCTATCAAATAGATACAGACTCCATTGCACATGACAACATCGACCAGGTATTGCATAACAATTCCCTTTTCAGATTAGATGCATTCTCGTATATTGCGGGAGAATGCCTCTTCGATGCATTTCAAGTTCTATTTCACTTCAATTATTCCTCGACCGATCTATGCAATGTATTGATAGATCATTTCTTGGTCTGTTTAGAAAATGGAAACGTTGAGGCATTAGAGTCATATCAATATGAATTGGCATCTGATTTTATTTTCCAATTGCACGGAATACATGATGTTAGAACATATCTTTCAAAGATGCGGTTGTCTGCATATGCGAATCTACCTCCACATGAGAGAGGACTTTGAGGAGATACATTTTGTATACGGTGGTTGGCCAAGTGGCTGAATAAATAAATTGGAATTTGGTCATTAATAAGAAAAAGAAGATATCTAATATTCAACAAAACTACATCTAGAGATCCATATTTCATCTTGTTCTATGATGCCAGTCCTCTAAGTGGTCATTATGAACCATTTCTCTATAAAACATTATCCATATGCAATCTTGGAGGATTTGATATTTACTTGTCCCTCACCTGGAAAGACCTTCAATCACATTGGAAACGGATTATGCATCATATACACTCTCATGGATTGCACATAGCAACAACTATTACATATACTTGTGGAGATAGTCTGTTCAGTGCAATTTTCTATTTGATAGAAACAAAGTTTGATGTGCACTCACTATTCCTTTACACTGTACAATCCTTTTGCAATGCAATTATAGGCAACATTCAACATAAATTTAACTGCTTGCATCAACACCTTCTACCATATCTCATAGAAAGTATGCCGACAATTGGAAGTTGGAAACAATACCTTGTAAACATGGCAATGCCATATGATAAAGGAAATATGAGGGTGGCACATTTTGTTTACAATGGATACCTATCATATTCAGAGTAAATATCCAGGTCCGATCAACCCTTTCAGACGATATTGTCCATTTCTACTGTATTGATTCAAACTACGATTGAACAATTGACATCATATAGTCTAAAATAGATACGCCACACATCCATTATCAACATTTGATAATAAATAATACCAGTTCAAAGTCCACTTTCCATGCTACCCAAACCACATCGAATCTACATAAGCATTGCATATTGTCTAATCAGGATGAAAATCATCCCAATTGTCATCAGGTCATAGAGAGCTTAAACAAAAAACGTAGACTGACTTATCACAACTTGAAAAAGGTCATACATGAAAGAAATAAATACATTGTTTCACTTCCTTCTATACCTCTGATTTGTATGACCGATCATCATGAGGTGAAAGGAAGCTCGACCAAGAAACACAAACTCACATATCACAACCTAAAAAAAGTTGTGTGTGCACAACACGAGCGCATTTACACACTTCCTATTGAACACAAACATCACATGTCCAATGACAAAGAACATCATCATTTTCACCATCGATATGGTGAGGAGGAAATGCTCGTAACAAATGTCGATTCCACCTTCAACATGGCTTGTCAACAAGTGAAACTAGTTTCGAGTGGAAACCATAAATTAACCTACTACATGTTGAAAAAACAAATACGTGAGAGAAACATGTGCAACTACATATCCCACAATGGTCATGATACTGAATCAGAGGGAAAAATCACATATCATAAACTAGAGCCAACACTGTGTAATGCTAGCATTGAAAACCAAAAAACACTTGCTAGGCATCCTTGCCTAGGAAAGAGAGATGCAAAGAAGATCTATATGAAACACAATTAAGACTCTCCTTCCATTGCATGTGTGATTTGCGAAGAATTGAATTTTGCAAAAAACACTAAGTCTTTCACCCCTGACTTGCAAAAAGAATACATCAGCTTGACACTAAATGATAGAACATTTTCCACTAGAAAAAATTGTCTTCCATGCAAACGATCACTTGAAAATGGAAAATTGCCACAATTTGCAACACCTGGCCAAATAAGATGTAACACACCACTACCAGATGTAAGTACACTTACAAAACTTGAAGAGAGACTTGTGTCTCTGCAAATTGCATTTGCACAAATCATACCCTAGGGCTATAAATGACCCCAAATGGGCTTAACATGATCAATTATTAATGGGTTTGTCCAACTAGATGTTGTGCAAAAATCCCTACCACAATTCATGAGCGAAACAATGAAAATTGTTGTAGCTCTTAAAAGATGTTTGTAGTACAAGAATGCATACAAGACAGGTAGAGTGTGTGTGCACATTGTCATGAAAGCATTAAAAGAATTATATCTAGGGCCTTGTACAAAGCACAAAACATTTGTATAAATGATAACTGGAACCATGTTCTTGAACAAGGAAATGACAACTCTGCACAGACTTTTGACACTACTAGTGAATTTGATACAAGCGATGAATCAAAGAATGAAATACTTGTTGAAACATTGATACATGGATTCACTGACTCACAATGCATTCATGACTTGCAAGACAAGATTGTCGAAATTGCACCTGCTCAAGGGAAACGCCCACTTGGAATATTCAAGGAAAAATTTGCTGAGGAAATGAATTTCCCAGCACCGTTCTATGGAGATCCACGTGCCAGTGACATCATGAAACGATTTAGCTACCAAAAAATAGTTCGATGGGAACTACTACATTCAAGCGACGACTTCTCCTGTCACATAACAAATTTGTTTTTCAAAACAATGCACATAATAATTGAGAAAGTTCTCTCTTGCATGTGGGTGTGAATAAGAAAAGGCCAACTATGAGGAAGAAAGTTAATGGCCAGAGATGTCAAGTACAAAGAAAACCTGGAAAAAATCCTAAAATATGATATTGGATACATAGATTTCAAAAAAATTCACATCTCTCCTGAGTACTTGCAACAAAACAAAAAAACTTTATTTGCAATGATTCGACAATTGGGACCCCCAAATTTTTTCATCACATTTACAAGTGTAGAGCATCACTGGGGTCCGTTGGTGACTACGATGTCTGCATTGTATAGGAACAGGAAAATGAAAAAAAAAAACCGATACATTGGAAAATGATGACATTGACTACCTCATAAGAAAAGACCCAGTGACATGTACTCGTTACTATAGAAATAAAGTAAATGATTTGAGGCAATTGATATGTCATGATGAAACGTTCTTCAAAAAAATATCGGACTATTATTTTGTGACTGAGTTCCAAAATAGAGGGAGTGAGCATGACCACATGTTGTTATGGATAGAGGGTGCACTAGTCTATGGAAATAAAAACAACTCACAAATCAAGCAGTTTATGGAAAAATACATAACATGCAACACAGACCATTTGGATACATAACTTTCCAAAGCTCATAGACATTATCATTCAAGAAGCTGTAAAAAATGAAAGAATTCACACCGCGGATACAACTTCCCTGTGCCGCCAATGAGAACAACAAGAATCATAGAACCAATTATCTTAAAGGACAACGTTCTCATTGAGAAATCAAAATCTTTGTTCGCATTTATAGAACACTGAGACTTTGATGACTTAATGATATTTGAAGACTTCTTGGCAGAACTAAATCTAACAAAAGATGAGTACATCCAAGTGATATAATCTACACTTAAACAACCAACAATTTTCCTTAAACGAAAAATTTCACATATTTGGAACAACGGTTTCTCCAAGGATATGCCAATTATGTTGAATGAAAATATAGATGCACATTATGTCCTCAATGCATATGTTGCAACATCATATTGTACCTTGTACATGACGAAGGTTGACAAATCTATGACATGTGCATTCAGAAGAATACGCAGAGAACATGAAAAAAGTCAAATTGATGCTATGCAAATGATACAAACACTTGGAAATACATTAATTAATCTTCAACAAATGTTTGCTCAATGAGAAGTCGACATTTCACTTTCCCTGCCTCTAAACTATAGTTCAAGGAAATGTGTCTTCATAAACAAATCTCCACTTGACACACACACATTTGTGCTTAAACCACCAAATTTGCTAGAACAAGAGCTTGATAATTCAGAGGGCGTGACATGTCGCTCTATTATTTATTACTACCTCCATCGTCCACCTCATCCTAAGCATATCTGCCTTGCAGAGTTCATATCACATTACACAAAAAATTGTACACCCATATCAAAAATAAAAAAAACAAATGTAATAGGCTTTGTCAAATACAACAAACACATAAACTATGAAAATTTTTGTAGAGAAAAACTATTGTTGTACATTCCATTTGATCAAAATGAAAACACATTAAAACATAACTTACCTACATGGGAAGCTTCATATATTGCTTATGAGACTACAATGCAAACCAATGAGGCTAGATTTACATACAATGTCAACCCAACATGGGGTGATTTAGAAAGTGCACTTGATGAACTAGAACACCCTGACAATGTTGATGAGACGTTAACAAGCCATAAAAAAACTAGAACTCTATGTGAGTCCTATGACTTGCAAGAAGATTTTCCTTGTCCTCAGGCAACCACCATTGAAAAACGTATCAATCTTGGGTTTCAAGTCACAAGACATCCTTTCTTTATAGAAAATGGCGAATACTACAGAGTTAGACGAATGTTGAATTAAGAACAACAAGCAATCCTAAAGGACATTGCAATGAAAAAAACGCTTAAGCATGCACACTCTTGTGCACTTGTTCCTTACAGGCGGGGCAGGAACAAAAAAGACATTCACAACGAAAGAACTATTCCAAATGCTTATACGAATCTATGATTCAAACAATTTGACTGGCCCTATGAAACCAAAGGGACTAATAGTTGCATATATAGGAAAATTTGCATATAATGCAAGTGGAACAACAGTTCACTCCGCATTTTTAATGCCTTTTAACAAGTCATATTTTCTTCCACTCAGCAAGGAAATGTTAGATACCTTGTATAAGATTTATGAAGAACTACAACTTGTCTTCATAGATGAGGCATATTTTATTGGAAGTTGCTTCTTATATTCCATTGACAATCGACTGAGAAACATAAAACATGTGCACACCAAATACTTTGGGGACATTGGCATGATATTTTGTGGGGATCTTTACCAGGCACAACCCATACAAGATTCTATGATATTTGAACAACCTACAATAAATATGAAAACAATGACGCATGACTTTTGGAAAGACAACATAAAATGCTTTGAATTACATACTACACTGCACCGGACAAATGAAACATTTATTGCAATTCTAATAGAATGCGGACAAACAACCAAACATGTGATGACTTAACATATATCAATTCAAGATGCATGCGACCTACACCAACAGACCCAACCTTCCCTTACCTGTTCTACAAGAATAAGGATGTTGCAATGCATAACAGGTACATGCTATCGTTCATGTCTGACAATGATACCATCATCAATTCAACTAAACTTGAAGAAGACAGCCATGGAAATGTACCATGTCATCAACATACAACCACTTTGCCTTTGCAACTTGTCCTAAAATTAGACATGCTAGTTGAAATATATGCCTGCAACTATGATTCACAGGATGGCTTGGTGAATGGTGTAGATTGAATACTCAAAGCTTATACCAAAACAAAAAAAATTGACGTCCTCTGGATTAACTTCCATGACCCGCATATTGGCCACCGACAAGAAAACAAGTGAGCTTATCTATATAATTCAAACACTTCGTGCGATTGGACACCTATACTACGAATATCAAAACCAGTATTCGCATTGGCAAGGATAGGTCAACTGAAGATTCGAAAACAGTTTCCAATTAAACTTGCATGTGCATGTACAATCCATAGATTACAAGGGATGACACTTGATAGTGTTGCGTTCGACCCTGCTGGAATACGAATACATGGAATTGTATACACAACTCTGTCCCATGTCAGAAGCATAGAATCCTTGTATTTTCTAAGCGCTCTTACAAAATATAACTTCAAAGTCAAACATAAAGTTGATACTAAGATGCAACACCTTTGGACTAGTTCAAAATGGCATCTACAATATGATTACCAATCCATACAAACAAACTCATCTATACCAATTCTCTCACTTAACACGTGCAACCTACAGGGACATATGAATGATATACTCAATGACTACGACACAATGCAATATGATATTTTGTTCTTTCAAGAAACATACATGACATTATGCATGCAAAACAAACAATTTCCAAATCACAATTGCATATCAAGTTACATTACACATGGAGTGATGATGTTAGTGAAAAAACATGTAATAATTTTGGAGCATATGTATTTCGAAGAAAAAAATGTTGAGATGGTGCTAGCAAGAGTAATCTTCCATGAATAAAAAATTGCAATATTGAATCTCTATGCTGCTCTGCATGCAACATTTCCCAACATACCGAATGTTGTTTCAAATGCATTACAACATTTACATCTGAATGAAACCATTATCATTCTAGGAGACTTCAATATTGACATGCTACAAAATAGTGCCAGAATAAAAGAATTGGAAAACTACATGTGCAATTATAGTCTCCTCTTTCTTTTGGATAAGATAGACCATGTACAAAACGCACTTATTTTTCATATATGGTCAAATGTGCCCATTTCACAATACACCCTCTTCATCTTCGACACATACTAGTCTGATCACGATACAATTTGTATTTCACTTGAATTATGAAATATACATCAAGCATATTACAAAATTAAGTTTTCATGTCTCAAAGCATATATGGCTAATTTGTTGCACAAAACCAAATTATTCAACTAGGATCATCCAACTTCTAAATTTTTCCTGGTTTGTAATAGATTTTGGACAAAAAGGATTCTATATAACCACAAACATGGATCAAGAAAAAAAAAGGTACATGCTTCTAACACTATCTGTTACTCTATTCCTTTGATTCTAATTTACTATATGTACAAATTCCTTGTTTTTCCTTACATACCAACTTACATTCATGTTCATTGTATTTTGTACTTTCCTTCATTGAAACAAACATAATAACTGGACAAGATGAAGAAATCTTAACCAGAAATGTAGAAGAAGACATGCAAAGGTGCATGCTTCTACCCTTATTCCATACTCCATTGCTTTGTGTTTCATTTATTATGTGTATATTTATTCTACTGATTTGCAACTCATTTTTTTTTTTTATATGTAGATACTACATATCTTCCTACATATTAACTTATCTTCATGTCAATTCTATTTTTTGTGCTACTACATTGAAATAAATAAAATTGTATTTAATATTTTTACATGTGTTCCTACATAGAAACTTAGCTTCATGTCCATTGTATTCTCTGCATTGCTACATTGAAAAAAACATACTAATTGAACAAGATGATGGAGTCTTATGTGCCACAATAGAGGAAGTTGAAGTACAATCTTCCAAAAGTTATACCAACAATAATAGTAAATCAAACACAATGCATGTGCTTAATGTACATCCATATCAATTATGAACAATATACAATGCATATGCATATTTAGTTGTTGTCATGTTCGATGTACACATGTTTGCATCAGAAAAAGATGGACAAGTGACATGGGCATGAGTAGTCAATCATCACAAACATCAACACAATGACAAGGCAAAATGTAAAGATTCGTAGATTATGCTCTTTCTATGTTTAAGAAACAAATATCCTCGGTTATTTATTCATCTATGCCATGGTAAATATGTTGATGTCATCTACAACACATGCTTTTTAGTTCACAAGAAGTATCGACGAGTACAAGTGAAACGCCCGACATAGTGCAAGGTCCAGAGACTAAGAGGTATGGTTACAA
>SNQJ01S0001809.1:14001-24617 GCA_010110895.2 Picea sitchensis
ATCAACCACATGAAATTAAAATTCAAGTTCGTCATTGTTACACTTACGCTCAAGTTGATAGTACAATAACTTTATTTCAACAACCCTCCATTGATTTCTGTTTATCTTTTTGATGCTTCTCTTATGCAAACACATCCTGGAAACTATAAGTATGACTCACTTTCTCAATTCTTTGATTGAAGTGCTTGTAGAGCTATCTAAAGAACTTCATAGTTATTGTTGGTCCTAAAGTCTACACCTGATTGCTAAAGGGCAGAGTTAGGCCACCACAAGTTTGGAATGCTCGTTCTTTTCAAATTTTTGATCAGTTAGAGGGTTGGTTCACCAAGACAAGAGCATGGTGAGATTAGAAAGATGATATGGATGAGGGTTCTCCTTGGCTACTGTTGCACCAATGAAAGACAAGTGACATAATAAAGGTAAAAACAGAGGGAAACAACAAACCATTCAATGAATAATCTGATGCAAGAAGTTTAATACTTAAAATAATGTTTGAACACATTAAACAAAGTATAAAAAACACAATTACTCTCATAGGTTGCAATAAAAAAAATCTTCATCAAAGCATTAGATTTTCTCACAGGTACCCTAGATGTACCCCAGTCGCTTGAAGTGACCGATATTTCAATCTACCAAATCAACCTCCCTATTATCGAATTGACAGAGGTGAATTTCATGAGATCATAATTTTTTTTTGTGTGGATATTGAATTGGGAAAAATTGTTGGTTATTTTAGTTTTTTTAAGGCATTATCATAGTAAGAATGAAAAATTATGCTAACCCACTATTATCTACAAATGACAAACATCAATAATGCTTGTAAATCAACCATACATAGTTACAACAAAAAATCAAGTCATAGTTTGTGTTTGAATTTGCTCACACTCTTTTTAATGATACAAACATAATACATAAGGAGTATGTGGATAAAATATTGGGCTAGAAAATGGTGATTTGGAAACAAGTGAAAATTTAAACCCACATTTAATTGCCAATGCCAAAGATCAATGACACTTGTGAATATATCTGAAGTTGTCGCTTGTTCTTAAAACCTGCACAATTTTGAAACTCCAAATGCGCAGGTACCATTGATCTGAACCCACATATAGGTGTTAGTTTTATTCTGGACTTTGGGTTTTCCAAAGCATCTTCCATCACCATTTCCACATCTGGACCTCATCTTGTAAAAATGGAAAGTTGACTGATATGTCTAAGGATGACACCCCGAGTGCCCAATCTTAGAATATCTTCTCCATCTTGTAAGATAATTGAATTTGTTAGAACACTTTAGGATTTTAAACTCTTAAATTTTAAAATCTTTTGTTTTTACCTCTTAAAAATAAAAATTCAACAAAAAAACTTAGGGAATTGATTTTCAATTAAAGCAATCCATGATCTTTATGTATTAATAAGGCGCTTATAATATCATCCGTTGATGAATTCCATTAAATTTGATCAAACGACTCTCGTGTTCTCCACATTATAAACATGACTAAATTTTAAAAGAAAACCTTCAACGGTCACTTTGGGACTTCGCACTTCAGGGGTTTCAAGGAATCTAAACAACAAAAACCCTGAGTCTATGAAGTTCTGAATTCTCGAAGATAGTTCGTTGCCATAATATTTAAAAGGGTCTACAAATGAGTTAAAGGACACATAAAAAGGCTGACATGTCACATAAAGAATATGTGCCACGTGTCACTTGAAACAATACAGATGAAGAACAAAAATATGCTTTAAATGAGTGCCACGTGTCATGGTCTATATGAGCGCCACATCCCCTAACTGATGGATGCCACGCATTTGCGACAATTTTATGAGACTTATCGGCAACGGATTGATGCCACATCTCTTTGGTACTTAAGGATTCAGAGGTTTCTGAATGAAGAGCTTGTATAATTACCAGAGTAGTACGGGCCCAGAATGATGTGGTCACCTTGCATCACATGATGTCACGTGTCTTTACTGGTTGATGCCATGTATTTTTCGCGGATGACTGCCACGTGCCTCTGGCACTTCACCCTTCACAGATGACTGCCATGTGCCTCTGGCACTTCACCCTTCGCGAGTTTCTCTATGCAGAGTTTGTATAAATCCAGGACTAGTACGAGCCCAGATTCATTAACCATGTTTATTTCCAATTAACCCAAGATTAATGTATCTTATCATTAAGTATCTCAGGAGTTATTTACTTCGGCTCTTCGACATTCAGATATTTCAACCTTTTCTAGATTGAAAACTCTCGTAGTGGTACAGGCCCAAAGTGATGTGGCATTTCAAGCATTTGGATATGCACCACTTCATCTATTTGGGGCTTTGCAAGTTGTCTTTTGTTATTAAAACCTGCACGATTTTGAAACTCCGAATGCGCAGGTGTCGTTTATCTGAACCCACATATAGGTGTTGGTTTTATGCTGGAATTTGGGTTTTCCAAAGCATATTCCATCACCATTTCCACATCTAGACCTCATCTTGTAAAAATGATTATTTGTAACCTAAATGGACAATTGAATGATATGTCTAAGGATGACACCCTGAGTGCCCAATATTAAAATATATTCTTCATCTTGTAAGATAGAAGCTGTTAGAACACTTTAGGATTTTAAACTTTTAAATTTTAAAATCTTTTGTTTTTACCTCTTAGAAATAAAAATTCACCAAAAAAACTTAGGGAATTGATTTTCAATTAAATAAATCCATGATCGTTATGTATTAATAAGGCGCTTACAATATCATCCATTGATGAATTCCATTAAATTTGATCAAACAACTCTCGTGTTCTCCGCATTATAAACTTGCCCAAATTTTAAATGAAAACCTTTAATGGTCACTTCGGGACTTCACGCTTCGGGAGTTTCAAGGCATATAAACAACAAAAATCATGAATCTATGAAGTTCCGAAGTCCTGAAGACAATTCCTTGTGATAATCTTTAAAAGGGTCTACAAATGAGTTATAGGACACGTCAAAAGAATAACGTGTCACATAAAGAATATGTCACCTATCACTTGAAACAATACAGATGACGAACACAAAATGTGCTTTAAATGAGTGCCATGTGTCATGGTCTATATGAGCGCCACGTCCCCTAATTGATGGACGCCATGTATTTGTGACAATTTTATGACACGTGTCGATAATGGATTGATTCCGCGTCTCTCTGATACTTAGGGTTTCAGAGGTTTCTGAATGCAGAGCTTGTATAACTCCCAGAGTAGTACGGGCCTGGACTGATGTGGCTGCCTTGCGTCACATGATGTCACATGTCTTTAATGGTTGATGGCATGTGTCCTTCGCGAATGATTACCATGTTCCTCTAGAACTTCGCGCTTCGGGAGTTTCTCTATGCAGAGTTTGTATAACTCTCATATTGGTATCGACCCATAGTCATTAACCATGTTTATTTCCAATTATCCCAAGATTATTGTATCTTATCATTAAGTATCTTGGGATTTCTTGACTTCGACTCTTTGACATTCGACGATTTCAACCTGTTCTGGATTGAAAACTCCCGGAGTAGTACAAGCCCGAAGTGATGTGGCACTTCGCGCATTCGGATTTGCGGCCCTTCGGCTATTTTGGGCCTCACAAGTTGTCGCTTGTTCTTAAAACTTGCATGATTTTGAAACTCCAAATCCATAGCTGCCATTGATCTAAACCCACATATAGGTGTTCGTTTTATGTTGGAATTTGGGTTTTCCAAAGTATCTTCCATCACCATTTCCACATCTGGACCTCATCTTGTAAAAATGACTCTTTGTAACCTAAATGGACAACTGACTGATATTTTTAAGGATGACACATCGAGTGCCCAATCTTAGAATATCTTCTTCATCTTGTAAGATAATTGAAGCTGTTAGAACACTTTAGGATTTTAAACTTTTAAATTTTAAAATCTTTTGTTTTTACCTCTTAAAAATAAAATTTCACTAAAAAATCTTAGGGAATTGCTTTTCAATTAAATAAATCCATGATCGTTATGTATTAATAAGGCGCTTAAAATATCATTCATTGATGAATTCCATTAAATTTGATCAAAAGGCTCTCGTGTTCTCTGCATTATAAATATGCCCAAATTTTAAAAGAAAACCTTCGATGGTCACTTCGAGACTTCGTGCTTCGAGAGTTTCAAGGCATCTAAACAACAAAAACCCTGAATCTATGAAGTTTCGAAGTCTCGAAGACAATTCCTTGCGATAATCTTTAAAAGGGTCTACAAATGAGTTATAACACACATGCCATTAAATTTTTTCTTAGGCTGGCACTAGGCACTTGTTTTAAACATTCGTGTCAGCTTATTCACACATTTTCAGGTGAAACATGTTGTCCATCTTTCTTGACACGTCACTAAAAATCACGTCATCACTGCCATGTCACTCCGGGAGATTGCCCTTTGGAAAATAAAACAAATAATGCTTTATGTACCACCGAGGGTTCTGAAGCTCTAGGGTTCCGAAGCCCCAAAATACCTATAATAGTTCGAATATTTACTTTGGGAAGTCTTCCTTTGGAGGATTTCTATAATCCTTCATTCAACACCCCCTAATAATGAAGTTCTGAAGTACTTAAGGCTAAAGAATTTTTAAAGCATGATTAACTAAAAGATAAAAGTGATTAGTTTCTCCCACAATTACACCTTCCACAAATTTGTCTCATCTTACATTCAAAACCTGCGAACACCGAACCGCCAAAGCATTAATGGAATTTATAACTCGCTAAGGTTAAATATTTTCACAATCGTCAGTTAATAAATTCCATATATTTTTAATAATCACCTTGTCAGTAGATCAATACGAAGATGATAGACTTTATGAATAAACACATTTCGAATCTCAAGTCATTCTACCATTTGCAATTAGAATTTTCCATTCAGTAATTGAGAGCTTACAGCCTACTCTTATCACAGTAAGGTTAATTTAATTTCTCTGAGAATTATGGCGCCACACAAACCGGGGAAGAAGCAAGATGCATTGACAGATGATTCCAACCCAAACACAGATATTCTCTCTGAAACCACTTCGTGAATTACAAACACCATCAAGTGTGACATCCCCTCAAAATAAATATTTTATTTTTTATTTTTGTGTGCTGGAAATTTATTTTCATTTTTGGCAAATTCGAATCTGGAAAATTTTTGCCATTCATGGCAATTTCGAATTTAATAATTGTATTTAATTATTGTGACTGTTGAGCAGAGATCTGTTTGGACTCAACTAACTACTTGACTATGACACTTGTATCACAACATAATATTTATATTAACTGCAGGAGGACAAATGGAACAACCATGTTAAAAATCAGCTGACCATGACTCCATGAGTGGGGAACATGTTCGAACTGCCTCTAGGCTAATTATGAGAAGTGGAAAATAAGAGATTTGGCCACTGGCAGCCCCTGAAAAACAGGGATTAAGAGAGCTGCGAAAATCCCCAAAGGAGGGAAAAAGACCTGGGCAAAAGATTGATAAATAGCATATGCGAGGAGGCAGGACGCTGCCAAGTATGCTGGGAAAGGATTCCTGAGCTCTCTTGCTGTTATGAACACTGTGGATTGAGTGTGAGGCAAGAGGAGCCTATTGAAACAAAATTGCCTTGCTGTTATGAGCACTATTGAGTAAGTGTGAGGCAAGAGGATAGCTGTTGGAATTGAAGGACATTGCTGAGGAGGAGTTTCCAAGTTCGCCCTCATGGATTCATGGTTAGGCTAGGGGGTGAATCGGGCAAGTAGATTTGGCTGCCCTGTTCTACGGTTGGGAGGAACGTGGCTGTTCCTTTTGTCTTCCCGTGGATTGGATTCAAATATGTTGATCTACCCCTCTCTATTATGAATTACTATGTTTTTATTCCAATGTCTTATTAAAGTCGAACTGGAATGATGTCCACTCTCTGTCTGAATGATTTTTCTGATGCATTGTATTGATTAAATTGGAACTGTAACATTTTCCATTTTTGGTTTGTTATGGGGAATATATGTGAAGAATATCTGTAATTATAGTTCTATGGAAAGAGAGATTTACAACAATGAGGCAGATCCTCTCTGTAGATACATCCCCAGGAAACCAAACTCAGATCCCTCGGAACATCTTTTATAATGACCAATCTTTGATGGAATGATATTCTTAATCATGTATTTACATAGATGAATAGATCCAGTACTGTTGATGTTTAATGCATTGATTAAAAGAGGCTCTAAGTGAATATTATAAGAATTTACCTTATACATAAAAAAAAATTATCCTTTGTACCCTTCTATGTGTGGAAAATTCCTAAGACCTTAGGCTTTCAGAATTCTATGAGGAAAACTCAGTCCAACTTTCTTTTTGCCTTTCGAAGGTTCATGTATATTGATGTATGGATTCTGAACTTGCAAAGTTCCGAATCTCAAAACCTTGAAGCTCCCCCTTTTCGCATTTCGGAAGTTGGTTACATAAGAGGTTTGGGGCATTTGAAGTCACGAAGTTCTGAACCCCAAAACCCCGAAATGAGGGACCCACCTTATCCTTTTCGCATCCTTTCAGAAGTTTTTTTTGTTGGATGTTTGGCGTTTGAAACCCTGAAGCTTTCACTTTTTGGAATTCGGGAGTTGTAGTGTGTTGTTGTTTGGTAGTTGCAAACCCCGAAACCCCGAATCATAAAATCCCGAAGTGTTAATTCCTCATCCTTTCACTTTTCGGAATTTGGGAATGGTTGTGTTATGTTGTTTGACATTTGAAACCCTGAAAACCTGAATCCTGAAATCCTGAAGTGTTAATTCCTCATCCTTTCACCTTTCGAAATTCAGAAATGGTTGTGTTTTGTTATTTGACATTTGAAACCCCGAAAACCCAAATCCCGAAATCCCAAAGTGTTAATTCCTCATCCTTTCACTTTCGGAATTCGGGAATGGTTGTGTTATGTTGTTTGACATTTGAAACCCCGAAAACCCGAATCCCGAACTCCCGAATTATTGGTTCCATGTTCTTTTCTTTTCGCAATTTCGGGAATTGTTGTGGTTGATGTTTTGGCTTTTGAAGTCGTGAGATTTCGAACCTCGAAGTCCCGAAATGTTAGTTCCACGTTCTTTTCCTTTCGCAATTTCGGGAATTGTTATATGTCTATGTTTGGGCACCGGAACTCGCGAAGTTCTGAACCCCAAAATCTCGAAATGTGGGTCTCACCTTTTCCTTTTTTGCATTTTGGAAATTTGTTGATGTTGTTGTTTGGACACTTGCACTCGCGAAATCTTGAACTCCGAATTCCCGAAGTACTGATCACCTTTCGCAAATTTGGGAGTTGTGTGTGTTGATGATTGACTTGGGTATCCATGAGATCTCGAACCTCGGAACCCCAAAGTGCTCGGCATCTCATCGCAAATCCGGGAAATATTGTGTATTGATGTTCGGCTCTTGTACTCGTGAAACCCTGAATCCTTAAACCCCGAAATGCTGGTCACAATCGTTCTGTATTTCAGATTTTCGGCAAACAACAGGGTCCTTTGTTTTGTTCGGTACTCATGATCATCGAAACCTGATTGACCTTTGTTTCCTTCACAAAGTTGTAGGAACTTAGAAGAAAAGTTATTGTTAAGGGAACAACTCTATTAATGTAATGAATAGACTGGTAAAAGAACGTTGGATAATCTTCATCCCAGATAGAGGTATGGGAGTAACAGACCGTGTTACAAGTCGACTGTATTGCAGACATAAGGTAATTTTTTTTTATGTAGGGTTCTTGGTCATAAAAACCCCAAAGTTGCTTGTATTGTTAAGATCGTGGTAGAGTTATAGGTACTAGTAGATAAGAGAGTAATTATAAATTTCAGGATCTTAATTAAACATTGAAGTGATGAGTAGATACTCATTATATCGTCAATTAGAAAACTTAAGTTGAATGGTAAGGACAGACGATGATAGTAAGGAATCTAACAAACCCTCAGACTCAAGACTTCTAACAAAAAGCTTACTTACTTGAGATCTCGAAACTTTTCAAGGATAAATGTACAAATAATTTTATTTTTTTTATGATGATTTTTGAGGTACATTACATATGGTATCAAAGCAAAAGTTACAACACTGGGCCTGAACATGGCCACATTATTTTCTTAGTATATATTCTGATTTATGAAAAAAAACTAATAAATCTTGTGGATTATAGACATAAAGCTTTTCTGTTTTGTGTTGAATAATGGTAGCCCAAGAAGGTGCAAAAATTACGGTGGAAGAGAATCCGCAACAAGGACCTCCTGGAGATCCAAGACAGAACAGTGACGGAATCTCACCCATGGAGGTGTTGGAAACAATGAGAAACCTTATAGTTGAACTACAGGTTTTCAAGGCCGACAATGAAAAATTGAAGAAGGCACAACATGAACATCAAGAGATAAATGAAGCCCAAAAGATGATAACCCTGAGGAAGAGGTCAACAAAAGGGCCTCCAAGAACTCTGGTGCGAAAACAGAAAAAGGAGACAGTTCATCTGAAGGAACACCTTCAGTTGAAGACAAAACCATACCAGACAAAAAAAGAAAACAAATAGACCACCTTAAAGGAGAATTTAAAAATATTAAACTAGCTACTTTTGATGGATAATCCAGGACAGGAGAAGAAGCCGAGGCATGGTTGTTGGACATCAAAAAATACTTCCAAATCTACAACTATTCCAGTAACATGAAAGTCAGAATGGCCATCTACAATCTGAAGGGGAAGGCCAACATTTGGTGGCAGGACCTGAAATTGGCCAAGGTCCTAAAGGAGAAACAATTGGAATGGTCCGACTTTAAGAAGTATTTTAAGAATCAATACCTTTCGGAAAGCTATTATGAAAGGAAGACGAAAGAATTCTATGAGTTAAGACTCGGACAAATGACGATGGAGGACCTTATAAATAAATTTTTGGAACTACTAAGGTTTGTACCATACATCTGGGAGGATAAGGTAAAAATCCAACGATTCTTAAGTTGTTTACCACAGTCCTACAGGGACAGAATTGAGTTTGACAACCCCTAATCCTTGAGTGAGGCATTCAGGAAAGCACGAATGTGCTATGACCAGTATAAACAACGGGTAGAGTTTCCCAAGACCTGGAAGGATAAGAAGAAAGATGGAATAAACCAGTGGAAGAAGGGATACTAGCCAGCTCCTTATCGGAATGTAGCAAAAAACTTCCCAAGGAAGGATCTTCACTCCAATCATCTGAATACGCAAGGTAGTGGTAAACTGGTAAACCTGGGAACAAAGAGGTTTGGGGACAACTCCTGCGAACCATTAAAGTGTTGGGAGTGTGGAGAGCCTCATCTAAGGAGGAACTGTCCACGTTTAATCGCAACAAATAGAACTGATGTTCACAATCTGCAGGAAGCCTCAACAGTGGACGACATGGGCAGAAGTCTGCATCGGATAAATGCAGCCATAGATGGTTGACAAGCTGACCACCAATCCTCGGTGGTAGAGATCGAAGGTAAAATCCATGACACTCGAATTTCTGTTTTAATTGACCCTGGAGCTACGTTAAGTTATATTACTCCCGATGTAGTAGAGTCGAATAAACTTAAGAAAAAAAAACATGCAAAATCTTGGCTTGTACAACTAGAAATAGGGACTAAAAGAAAAGTAGTTAACTTTATTTCTGATCTTGAGTTCAGCTTAGATGGTCAAAAGATAATGACCAATCTAAACATCCTACCACTAGGATCTTATGATATGATCATCGGGATGGATTGGTTGGAACAACACAAAGTAGTACTAGACTGTTATACAAAGATACTTAGCTATAAAGATAATTTTCGCACTGTGAGAACAACCCAAGGTATACCAAAACCTGTGTCAGTCAGACAAGTTATAGCGATGCAATTCAAGAAATGTATTAGAAAGGGATGTCAAGTTTACGCTATCCAAGTATCGAATTTATTAGAAAAAGAAGATAAGCCCAAGTTAGAAGACTTTGTTGTCCTACGTGAATTCAGAGACATGTTTGTTGATGAGATACTAGAATTGCCTCCTAGGAGAGAGATAGATTTATCCATAGACTTACTACCTGGATCAACCCCTATCTCAGAAGCACCCTACCGAATGAGTATACCAGAACTGACATAATTAAAAATGCAATTACAAGAATTGTTGGACAAAGAATATATCTGACCAAGTGTCTCGCCATGGGGAGCACCAATCCTCTCTGTGAAAAAGAAAGACGATACTCTAAAGACTATGTATCGATTATAGACAACTGAACAAAGTGACAATTAAGAAAAAAATACCCCTTACCCAGGATAAATGATCTATTCGATCAAGTTGGTGGGGCCAAGATCTTCTCAAAATTGGATTTACGATCCAGATATCATCAAGTTAGGATAAAAGATCAGGACATAAACAAAACAACTTTTCGAACAAGATACAAACATTACGAGTTTGTAGTCATACCTTTCGGACTCACTAATGCACCAACCACATTTATGTGCTTAATGAACAAATTTTTTAGCCAGTACTTAGACAAGTTCGTAGTAGTATTTATCGACGACATTCTAGTCTATTCTAAAACAGAGGAGGAACATGATGAACACTTATGAATAGTTCTGCAAACACTAAGGAAACACAAACTATACGTAAAATTCGAAAAATCTGATTTTTATCAAAAAGAAATACAA
>SNQJ01S0001809.1:29530-48448 GCA_010110895.2 Picea sitchensis
ATTATAAATTTCAGGATCTTAATTAAACATTGAAGTGATGAGTAGATACTCATTATATCGTCGATTAGAAAACTTAAGTTGAATGGTAAGGACAGACGATGACAGTAAGGACTCTAACAAACCCTCAGACTCAAGACTTCTAACATAAAGCTTACTTGCTTGAGATCTCGAAACTTTTCAAGGATAAATGTACAAATAATTTTATTTTTTTTATGATGATTTTTGAGGTACATTACATCAAGTCTTGGAAACAAATCTACGATATCTTGGAACATGAGATTCTTCTCTGTCCAGATGATTCAGCGGAAGAAGAAGACGATTCATTCTCAACCAAGCTCAGGTTGGTAGCCCAGTTTGAACTGCACAGGATTGTTGCTCGACCAAAGATAATACCCTACAATGACATGATAAGCTGTGCTCTGGAGCACATTGACATTCAAACCAGAAGAATTATCAGTTGCCATAACACCTCCGTTGGCTCCTTTCATCCGGAGGACATACAAGTAATGTATAAACTATCTTCCGCACCCAAATACACATATAATGCAACATTTATTCTAGATTTTGAAAGGAAAGAATGCACTCAACATGGCAGAAATGGTCATGACATAATCGAGACCTAGTGGGGAAATCCAACCAAGTTTAAATCAGACGCTCATGGTATATATTCCACAACATATTTAGATGCTAACATTTTATACATTTCCATGAATGGCCCATGATGCTCTAGCAACTGTTTGGAAGGAAAAACCTTGCACATTTCATAGTTGAATGGGTGTCTATAATCAATGAAGTGGTCGAATGATATACTTTCAACTGGGCAAAAATGTTGTCAGATAACCTAGCTAAGGAGGTTTCTGAGTACAAATAGTTGAAATCAAGAGGCCAACATTCTCCTTTTTACATGTCCGCCTACATTATGGATGTCATTTGATTTCTGACACCATTTCCTTTGATGAACTGGAGCTAGACACTGACTAGTTCCGGGCTTATACATTTCTACCACTCCAAACTATGGGAAGAAAATGCTAAATATTTCTTTTATGAGATCTGTCACAATGTAGTGGTACTCATTCATGTAGCTATATATGGTCACCCTCCACCCAGGATTTCAGAGCACTTTATGGGGAACTTAGGCACAATTGCATATTGGTACATTGAACATAACTTCTCTTACATCAGAGTGTTCGGCTGGTTCGTTTCTCCCCATGCCCTTCCAAAATTCTTGCCTGATAGGTTGGTCTATAGAGAAGTGGCATACCAAGCAGTCGCAGGAGGAATCACCAAAGACTTGAAAGTGGCTCATAAAAAGGTATGGCCATATTTTCCCATACAGGTTGGTATGTTTACATTGTTAGATTTTGGTCATTCAAAAGTCAAGGTTGCGGCCTTAGAAGATGTCAAATTATTTGACATTGAATTCAAAAATCATGATCCTCATAGAATAGTAGAGAATCATTTGGCCTAATTAAACATAAAAAGATATATACACGAAGACTCCCCTTATGACAATGTTTTCTGAGGAGCTAGATCCTATGAAGAAGTCATAAATAGATTTCAGTCTCTTCCTCCTGACCAACAGGCTACTTTCCCGAGCTTTCAAAACCACAGAAGGAACAACTTGCCTAAGATTTTGAAAGGAGATTCAAATCCCATTCCATATTCACATGAAACTAGATCCATAGAACCCCAACGAAGTAGCTCCACTGAGGAAAAAACTGAACAAGTATTGAACAATAAAGATGCATTATTTAAACATATAAAAGCATCAATTCCAGGCCTAAATGATCAAGAGTATTAGCTTCCCTTGAATCCTTCATGAAATATGATCATGCTTCTCCCCCTTCATCACCAATTACTACCACTGTTACCCCTAGTCTTACTAGTGAAAAAAATTATACTACACATATTTCCTCTATTCCCTCAGTAACTCCTTTATCAACCAGTTTTGAGGTTCCCGGTTCCGAAGTCATCCATCTAGACAAACTCACTCCCATAGCACTTGAAGAGATGACCCCATCTAGTTTCCTTTTCAATAAGAAAAGAAAATCTATCATCAGAAGAGAATCTCACCAGAAGGGAGGAGTGACCACCAAGAAACACATAATAGTATATGATGGACATGAAAAAAATGACTCTAAATTTTCCAAAGAGGTTGCAGATTCACTAGGAGCATTTTCCACTGCCAACCAATGGTCAGTGGACAATATTTCAAAGAAACTGCAAGAAAAGTCTCTCTTGGTTGAACAGTTGCAGAATGAAATGCAGAGCATAGAACCAGATATCACAAGCATAATGAATTATGACATAGAGAAAATCAGGTTGGCTTATAAACAACAGATGGAGCAACTACAGGAAAAACTGGATATCACTGTCCAGAATAGTAATTCCATAATTGCTTAGTGAGACATTTCAATACAACAGTTGCAGACCAGAATAGCTTCACTGGAAAAGACAAAAACAGATAATACTTCATTCCAAAAACAAGCATCTAAAATTAATGAAAAGATGGAAGCTATCAATCAGGATCTATATCAAAAAATGGATGCTATTCAAAAATACTATAAGGAAAAAAATAATTCTCTGAAAAGTATTTATGTGAAATAAAATGATGCCTGTATGGCCAGATCCAAATTTCAGGAATTCATTGTATGCAGGCATAAAACCAATATTCCTGGTCTCACCCCTTTCTCACAATTTGAACAAGTGAAAGCTGAAATGGCCTTGAAAGTTTGGGAGACAAACCTACAAGAAAGAAAGAAGCTTGCTAGGGAGGCAAAGGAGGCTTGTCTGAATATCCTATCTGTTGTAGAGACAAAATTGGTTGAATTCAAAGGTAATGATATATTTGAGACACTCAAGCAAATTGACATAGAAAAGAATAAAGAAAGCTCCAGAAAGAATAAGGAAAGTATACAATTTATCATCCAACAGATGAACCAGATTGATTTTCTCAAGATCAACGAGCGGTTGCTAAAACCTAGTTTGCAACAACAAATTACAAACCAGATAGTAAAGAAGATCTAGGAGAAGCTACCACTAGTACAGAAGAAGGTATTTTCCTTTGAATTGAACGAGAACATTGAACCTTCGAGATTTATCATAGTATTGATGGAAATGTGTACCCAGTTCAATGAATAGTCGAAAGCAAGCACATCCAGGACCAAATAAAGGGGCTTATGAAGCGCCAACTCATCAATCCATAACTCAACAAAATATGCGTTCTATTTTTCAATTTGGATTGAATTCTATATTTAGAGCAGATATTGTGGAAAGTCTAACTACTTCTAGTTAAGACAATTTTTGTATAAATACATAGATATTATATCCTTTTCAGACTTCTTCAGGCTGAATGTAAAACATAGAACATATCAAATATTAATACAAGAGAAGACAAAGATTCGAAGTCTCCTTTGATTTGAGTTATGTGTTTTCACAGTGTTTTCCATTCAGTTACAATTTTTTCCTCTGTTCCTACTGTAAGTAAAAACAAGATCTCTGATCTGTGAAAATTGTTGCATTCTTAATCACATGTCAAGGGCACATCTTCATTTTTTCTACTACTGCAAATGAGTGTAATTCATACCTTGCTTTATTTTAACAGTTTTGTCAATCATTTATACATCGCTTAAAATTAAATTTATGACTCAACTAACGAGATACTTCCTATGTATTATATTATCATAATTTTCACTCAAAGTTACATCTTAGAAGCACACTATAAACACGCACACATCGCACAAGACTCTGCCAACACAAAATAACTAGACAATCATTAAAGCCATTAAAACCCACCTCATCAACCCTGCCATCTTGACACTTTCAGATTAGAATTGGAAGTTGAAACCCCTATTATTAAGATCCCCTTACATTAAATGTCGAGGAATATGGCATTTCATGTCACATATGCTGACATAAATTTGATAAAACCGACAAAGGAAATCATAATCAAAGTATATATCAACTTGCCTCATGCCAAATATCTCGAACTGTCGAATCGACAAATTTCGGGTATGCTATGGTGATCAACGGTTCTTGCTCTCTTTCAAGATCAACGACTCACAGTTACTTCGAGCCTCCATACCTCTGCATTTCTTCCCAATTCAATCCAACAGGGACTATGCTACCATGCAACACTTGTTCTTTAAAGGAGTAAAAATATATTTTTAACTATTTAATCTACTCAAACTATATATTTTTTAATTAAAAAAACAATTCAAAGGATTTACGTACCTAGATTAATTTAAAGAAACAATTCAAAATATTTTCATAATAAATTTAAAAATTACTTAAAAAATAAATTATTATAATTAATTTTTTAAACATATAATTTGTATTTATAAAAAATTATATAATCATATAAAAATAAAAAAGATAAATACAACATTTTATTTTTTCTACAAAGTATAAATATTTTTTTGTTTGTTAATGTGTCGGCAACGATGAAAATCACTTGGAATCAAAATCACGGGGTTTTAAGTGTGTCCCCCAATTCATTTCCAAACTAAATGGGTCATTATGCACACATCAAAATCAACCACGCTAACAAAATTTGACAAAATATAAATATATATCTATATATATATATAGTGTGTGAGCTTATAAAATTTAAATAATTTAATATTTATCTAAACAAAAATTAAACATCTATAAGACAATTTATATAAATATAATTAAATATATATGATACAATTTATATCAACATTTTCACATTTTTTATAAAAAAAATTACTCACTAACACATTCATATAAAATTATTTACTAAATAAAAAAAAAATCATCTATTTATTTATATAATGAACTAAATTCTTCATTCTTTCATAAAAACCTTTACTCTTAATCGATTCCAATTCATATTTCAATATTCGATCTCGATTTTGAAAAAGATAAACCTTTTTATATAAAACTCTAAAAACATTATTTAAAAAGTGTGTTATAGTTTCTATGGTGATTCATTTTGTTGATCTTTGTAACACATTAAATAATTCTCCTTCTCCCGTACCAACCATCTTGATTAAACAATTTCCCCATATAACCATTTGAATAAAATTAAAGTAAAAAAGTGCACACCAATACCAATCATAAAACAAAAGGTAAACTCCTTTAAACAATTTAGCACGTGTATTGTAAATGCATCACATAAGAATGAAGACTTAATTGAAATAATTCATTGGGTCCTTGAACTAGTCAAAAAGTAAGATTGAGGTTCTGTTGAGGTTTTTTTTTAAATTTTTATTAATTTTAATATATTTTAATAATTTTTAATATATTTAAAAAATATTAAATATATAATTTTGAGAGTGTTTAAGTGGTTATGAGCAAGATGTGAGATGTTTTTTCCAATAATAATCCTTAATAATAATCCTTAAGATGTGAAATCTTTTCCCTCAATGATGGAGGAGTAAGATCAAGTGTTCTACTATCCCTTCATAATTGGGCTTTATAATCAAGCACTTCATTTATCATTGAATTATGTAAGTATTTCAAACTTATATGATTTATTGACTTGTGTAATTATTAAATTTTCAAATAATCAAACAGTAGTATTGAGGTTTTGCACTTTAACTTTTAAATAATCTTTTGTACAATCTCCTTTTTAAATATTATTATTATTATTCCATCTTGTTTTCTTCTTATTAATATATTAAATAGGTTTAGTTTTTTTTCTTAATTAAGTGTATAAACATTTTGATACACTTCTCACTTTATTATTGAAATTAAATAAATAAATACATTATAGAAACACCCTTACAATTTATGTATGTTAAAGAAATATTGATTATTTGTATATTATATTCTCTATATTAAATAAATATATATTATTATAATTTATTTATGTTAAAGAAACACATTACAAATGTACTATAAAAATTCCAAGTATACCACAAAAACTCCTAATGCACTACACAAATATAATAACTTTCCATCACAAAATATCAAAGGAATCAAACCATTAAAATTTGGCTTCATCGAGCTCACCAATCCATGTCATTACCAAAACTTATGTCTCAACTTTCCATCACAATATATCAAAGGAATCAAACCATAAAAATTTGGCTTCATCGAGCTCACCAATCGATGTCATTACCAAAACTTATGTCTCAATGTATGAAGTGAATGTTACCCATGATACTTTAACTTCTCTAAAGTTATTACATTAAAATTATTTACCAATGACTTTTACTCTACCCAGTTCTTAAGACATTAATCGAATGGACACAATTTTTAGTGTACCATAAAATATTTAAATAATACAACATATGATATTTGCACTTAGATACTCACATATGCTTGGCCACAAAAAGTTCATTACGTAGTTCACTCCTATGTTACATTTATACTTAACCTGCCCATTAATGATATGATAATTTTCATGAAGTTTTCCTAGTTCTGATGGAACCTCCTTTGAGGTTGTAGGGTTGAATTATCCAAGGTATCAATGGAATTAATCCAACAAAGATGGGCACTAAGATAAAACAACAAGACTACAAGGTTTGAGCCAAGATAATTAAAAGATATCCTTGTATAGGTGATAAGAAGATAAGTGCAAGCAACCTAAGGGTGTGAGCAAGGTGGAAGGAGTTTGATTGCTAACCAAAGTGTGTGCTTGTAAATTAGGACAAAGAAGCTTGTTCAATTTTCATACATCAATGGCATAAGGATCTACATAATTACATTTCAAATATCCCGAAAGATACTCTATATGAAAATTGTACATGGACCTTAAAAAAGAAAACAAAGCGAATTATTTTCTCAAAAACCTTGAATCAATAGAAATGCAATTGATCACCTCCTTCATATAAAAAATTCCTACATCAAGGCCAATATGAGAGAAATAAAACCTAAACAACATAAAATCCATGTCTCCAACATAAATGTAATAGATATGCAGGGTGACAAAAGTGCCATTGCCTAAAACTGGGACTTGAACCATCTTCCACACCAAAGAAAAGGATAATCTTGATCCTTCTACCTTGACTATTAGTATGTGGTTAATATACCACAAGTGGTACACCCACAACACTAAAGATTGATAAAACCTTGAACAAATAAATTGAGAAAAATCCAAACTAATCAATCTCCCAAATAAAAAATAGTGGTGATAAAAGAAAATGCCAAAATTCAAGATATAAAAATACCCCATGCTTGACCATGACCCTTGCTCCAAATATTTTAAGAATAAAAATACGGTTTCCTTTGAATCCTCCTTTGACTCCTCAAATGAAGAAGAAAAAGTAGGCTCTACTTCCTTTCCCCAAGAAAAATGAAAAGGCTCCCATCAATCCCTCTCCTAACTAGCCTCCTAAAGTTACAAAGCAAGTTGACATGGTCCAAAACGACTTATGTGAATTGTGATCAACCCTTTATTGGATCGAAGATGTGACTTTCATTATCCCAAGATGGAACACCCTCTATTAGATTCCCTACTTCACCTCATTAACCTTGATACTATCATTTGGAACACCCTCTATTAGATTCCCTACTTCACCTCATTAACCTTGATACTATCCTTTTGATTCACTAGACAAATGTCTCTCTATACCAACATATCATTGAGCCCCCTCTTAACCTAATTGATGTCGAGGACACCTTGTTTCTAAAATAAAAAAATAGTCCTCAAACCCTCCTATCCTCTCTCCTCCTTTAGTTATCTGTTCCATGCCCTTAATTATCCTTTACATGCCACCACCCCACTCATCCCATCCATCTTGAGGTAATTTTCCTTCCATACCCTTATTATTTATATGCTCAAGGCATGTCTCTTCCTTATCATAACATCCTAATACAAATTTTCTAACTTTAATAGGTTTCTATAGGGATTTAACAAGTTAAATTAAGCTCCTTCTTAAAAAATACATTTGTGATGCCAAATTGGACCTCTTGTTATTAGTATCTAGCATCTCGTGCATCATTGATACTCAACTATCCATTTTTTTATTTCATCTACTATCAATATCCACTTGGGGAAGACTCTCATGACATCTAGGAGTTGACTCACACTAAAAATACGATTTGATCCGGATTTAGGAGCGGAACAAACTAATTAACAAACGGAATACAATAAACACGGAGATATGAAGAACAACACAGATATCCAGTGAACAATATCTTCTATTGAATAAATAAAATAGGATGAAACTGTAAAACTGCATAACTGAAACACTTGCTCAAATGGTGGTAGCTATCTCTGAGAAGAGATGTGGCTGCAACATGTATCCATCTGAGAAAAAAATAAATACAATGAGGCTCCAGAGGCCTTTTTGATATTACTCATTAATTCCAAAACCCTAGACATCCAAAAACCTAACCCAAGGAGGTGAAACACCAAAAGTCATGTGGCCCCCTATGGGTAAGTTGGTACCTCAACTTCCTAGGTTCGTAACTTTTGCATACGGACTCTGTTTTATGCATGTGATAGCCTGTTAGTAAGCTCTTTCAGAGAAATACACATTACATTGTCAAACTCTGACTCCGTCTACAATTTGACTATTGCGAGTCAAAAAAACATTGTTTAGGGCTCTAAAATGGCCCTGGAAGTACAACAAGATGTGATGACATGAAAACATACAAAATAATCCAGTTGGATTAGGTGAGTGGCCACCAGTACCCACCTGAAATATGTGTAGGGATTCAAACAACCCCATAAGTGTAGAACGCACAATTACCAAGAAGTACACAAGAACATGTTGAACTAAAAATGGACAAGAGGATCCAGTTGGAATAGGTAGGTGGCCACCAATATCCATCTGGATCAATCCTCCCCCCTTAGGAAGAAAAGTTATCTATTACGTTGATTTCCCCCATCAGGTGAGGAAACTTCTGCTGGATTTGTCCCTGGGTGAGCCACTTTCCTTGTTGTAGGAGATGCCCTGCCTTGAAAACCTGATAAAGTTGGATCCTCTGTTGGCAAGTGCCCTTGATCTGTGTGTCCACTATCTGATCAATGGATGCTTGTTCCATGTAGTCAGGGTTGAGATCTGTTGGTGTCAGTTGTTCTGCGATCTCTGAGGTGTCCCATAATGGTGTAAAATATGGCCGAAGGAGGTCCACATTGAACATTGGGTGCAGGACAAGGAAGGATGGAATGTTGAGCACAAAAGAATTGCTACCCATAGCCTTGGTGATAGTGTAAGGCCCATATCGAAGTAGGAGAAGCTTTTGATGGTGCCCTATGAGACGATCCTTCTGCAAATGTAATCAGACTTTCTGTCCATCCTGAAACTGGTGCGGTACCCTATGTTGATCATGGCGATGCTTGTACTTAGCATTGGATTTCTAAAAAATCTCCTGGGCCTATTGGTGGATGTGATGAATCCGCTCAATGAATCTGGTGGCTTTGTCAGTCTCATACTGAACATGTACATCTATCTGGTGGCAAGAGATAGTACAAAAACAATGGGACCCAATGGTTGGAATCCTAGCCCCACCTAAAATGGGACATGACCAGTGGAGCTATGGAGAACCTTGTTGTAACTGTGATGAACATAGGGGAGACTCTCATCCCATGTACGTGGATACTTATATTTTTACATGCGCAGGATGTGCACAATAATCTAATTGATGAACTCTGTTTAGTGGTCTATTTGGGGGTGTAAAGTTGTGGATTTAGTGATGTTGGTGTCCAACAGTGACCAGAGAATCGACCAAAATTTGTTGAGGAACCTGTTGTCCCCGTCGGAGATGATGGTTTGTGGTATCCAAAAATGGACCCATACTCGTTTAAAGAAGAGCTTGGTAGTATTTGCTGCTGTGATATTCTTCTTGCAGGCTGTGAGGATGACCATCTTCGAAAACTGATCACGACCATAAATACACAGTCATTACCTTTCTTGGTGGACGGAAGGCCAGACATGTAATCCATTGAGATGGATTCCCAAGGCTTCTCGGGAGTAGGAAGAGGGGTGTATAAGCCGTGATTCTTGATGGTTGGGTTGGAAATGGAACAGATAGTGAAAGATATGATATACTTGACGACGTCATGTCAAAGTTTTGGCCAATAAAAATGTTTCTGAAGAACGACCACAATTTTCTCCATGCCAAAATGTCTTGCCATGCGACTGTAGTGGGCTTCCCAAATAAGCTTTGCACGCTCTCTTGTAGGAACAAAAAGATGGCCCATATGGAATAATAGTCCATCTTGAATGTGAAAATCGGTGACAGTCGTGTCTATACCCAAGAGATGATAGGTGGTGGTGAAGTTAGGATCTTGCTGGTAAAGTTGGGGCCACTCAAATGCCTCTTGTCCACAGGAATGGAGCACAATGGTGAGTGAAACCATGGGAGGTCAACAGAGGCAGTCAACGACATGATTTTATATCCTTGTATTATACTTGATGTTCATATGGAACTGCTGTAGGTAGGTGGAGCACTTTTGATGGCGGTCGTTTTGTAATTAACTGCAGAGGCTTGTGATCAGTGTGGATGATCGTCTCCTTTCCCATAATGTAATTTTTCCATTGATGACAGGATTGTACAATGGAATACATTTCCTTGTAATAGGTGGGGTATTTTTAGATAGTATCTAAGAGTGTCTCACTATGGTATGCCACCAGATGACCATGCTGAGTGAGAATTGCACCTACAACATAGTCAGATGCATCAGTCTCAATCTTGAATGGTTGTTGCAGATCGAAAAAGGATAGTACTGGAGCTGAGCACAAGAGATGCTTCAGATCATTGAATTCTCGTTGTTGTTCCTTCCCCCACATGAAATTTTCCCTGCCACCGCCCTTGGTCACCTGGATGAGGGTCCATTCAATATGGGAGAATCCCAACATGAACCATTGGTAGAAGTTGGCCAGTCCCAAGAAGCTCCGAAGCTTGGTTAGTGTGGTCAACGATGTCCAGTCACCAATGACTTGGATCTTAGCTGGATCAAAATGTACCCCATGCTCATCAACAATGTAGCCAAAGTATTGGACCCTGTTCATGCCAAAATATCATTTTTCCAAGTTGGCATATAGCTCGTGTTGCTGTAGAGTTCTCAAAACTTGTTGAATATGTTGCATGTTCTCCTCCCAAGTTTTGCTGAAGATGAGGATGTCATCCAAATATACCATACCACCACAAAAGATTCGGTGAAGGTCCTCAACACATCATCCATCAACCTCATGAAAGTGGTTGGTGCATTTGTTAAGCCGAAGGGCATGACCAACTATTCAAAGAGAATTTATTTAGATTTGAAGGCTATATTCCATACATCAGTTGGTTCGATGGGAACCTGGTGGTAGCTAAACTTTATGTTAGTCTCGCTAAAGAACTTTTCCCCCTTGAGTTGGTCAAGAAGGTAATCAATCCTGGGAATTGGTTACTGGTTCCTGACTGTGATTTTTTTTAAGGCTCTGTAATCAATGCAGAGTCACCAAGTCTTGTCCTTCTTCTGGACCAGTACAATCGGGATTCCACAAGGGGAGGACCTGGGTCTGATGTGCCCATTTTGAAGAAGCTCTTGGATCTGACGCATGATTTCGTCATTTTCCATCAGTGAGCAATGATATATTGGTCCATTAGGAGGTGCACCGTGGGTCAAATCAATCACATGCTTGACTTGGAAATGCGTTGGTACCCCAACGGGTGATGAGAAGATGTCTATGTATTCTGCCACGATCCCATCCACTTGCTTCTATTTAAAAGAGAGGCTCTGTGTAGAGGTAACCAATGTGGCATTGACCTTCTTCTTACTATGAGAACGAATCAAAAAGAAGACAAACTTCTCGGTCTATGAAAATAACTTACTGCATTTCTTAGAACATATCAAAGAAATAACAATAGGTGGCGCTACCACTGGTATCCTGTACAATTCTCTACCCAAAGTAATAATAACACTGTGGGGTTTAGACTCATACACAACATGATGCTTCCACAAATATGGTTGTCCTAAAAGAAAATCACAAAATTCAAGGGGAGAAATATCACACAAAACCTCATATTTGAAAGGCTTGATGCCGTAGGGAAGATGACACTGTTGTCTAAAACGAAGATCTCTTTCCTTGGCGAAGCTAGCCGATGGTGTAGGGTTGCGGGTGCAGTTTCCTTAACAGGTCTAACCGCCTAATGACCTCTGCTGAAATCAGGTTCTTCTGACTGCCGCTAACGGAAATGAATTTAAGCAGAGACCCCTTTACCCACATATGTGAGTAAAAGAGGCGTTCCCCTTCCTTCGGTTCTTCTGGTTCACTTGGCCAAACTTTGGTAGTAGCGACAGTGGAACAGGGTTCAAAATCGATAATCCACTTCCCTCCTTCGGGATTCGATTCCAAATCAGAATCGACCTCTGACTCAGAAGCCTTCAACTCAACCATGAGTGACTCCTTGGAGCGACATTCTTCAGTGTTGTGCCAATGGATTTTATGGTACTCATACCATTTTTCCATGTCCTTCTTCATCTTCTCATTTCCCTTCTTGTGTTGCCGGTTGGACTGGTTGTCCTAAGAGTGGCCATATTTGATCCATCCCTTGTTGTGTAGGTTGGGGACGCCTTTTCCTTGCTTCGACTGTGAGGAGTTTGTAGATCCGAACTCTTGCCTCTTCTGCTTAAATTTATTCTCGATCTTGACAACGTATCTATAAGACGTACCCAATGAGATGATGTCTAGAAACTCTATTTCTGCGAGTTTCTGTTTGAATGTATCTATGCAAACAACCGCAGTATTTGGGAGCAAGATGTCACTCAAAGTCTTTGATACCCAATTTGGTGTGTAAGGTGTGGAAAATATTGGTGAAATCTGGTCCCTTTCTTGACGCAGGTTGGTCCATCTCATGTACTAGTCCTCGTAGCTTCCAACAGGGTAGTATTGTTCTTTAATGGAATCCCAAAAGGAATACCATGTAGGGGAAACCACAAATATTTCAGATTCCTCTATGGCCCTTTTCTCAGAGTAGGTGTCCCACCAGTCCTTAACATGGGGGATGAACTTGAGGAGTGAAAAATTAATAATTTCCCTATCGGAAAATTTGTGGACCGAAAAATAACCTTCGAGCAGATTCCACCATTTATCTACAACATCCAAATCTATGAGTCCTTCAAATAATGGAATATCAAAATTTACTTGTACCTTGAAGGGGTTGCATAGCCACTTGATGAAGATGCTTCTCCTGTGGGAAACCGCCTAAGGATCTGAGAAAATTTGTCCATCATTTCGTTCCTTTGTCGTGCAAGGTCTTCCTCAAGCAACATTTTAAAAGGATCTCTTGCTCCATCATATTAATTTTCATCTTCCATGGGTTTTTTTCGGGCTCGACGTGACCGATCTTGTAATGACTCGATTGGTTCGAGTCCCAACTTCTTGTATCCAGATCATGTCAGGGACATGCACGAAGAAAAATAAATGAAGAGAAGACCGCTCTGATACCACTGATCCATATTTAGGAGCAGAACGAACTGATTAACAGAGTGAATACAATAAACATAGAGATATGAAGAAAAACACATATATCTAGTGAACATTATCTTCTATTGAATAAATGAAATAGGCTAAAACTGTAAAACTGCAGAACTGAAACACTTGCTCAAATTGTGGTATCTATATATGAGAAGAGATGTGGCTGCTACGTGCATCCTTTTGACCATAAAAAAATTACAATGAGGCTCCAGAGGCATTTTTTTATATTACTCATGAATTCCAAAACACTATACATCCAAAAACCTAACCCTAGGAGGTGAAATGCCAAAAGCCATGTGGGCCCCTATGGGTAAGTTGGTACCTCAAATTTCTGGGGTCATACCATTTTCATACGACCTTTTTTTTAGGTGTGTGATAGCCCGTTCGAAAGGTTTTTCAGAGAAATACACATTACACCATCAAACTCTGACTCTGTCTACAATTTGACTGTGGCGAGCCAAAAAAACACTGTTTAGGGCTCCAAAATTGCCCTGGAAGTACAACAAGATGTGCTGACATGAAAACATACAAAATAATATAGTTGTATTAGGTGAGAGGCCACCAGTATCCACTTGGAAGATGTGTATGGATTCAGACATCCCTAGAAGTGTAGAACCCACAATTACCAAAAAGTATAGAAGAACGTGTTGAACTAAAAATAGAGAAGAGGAGCCAATTGGAATAGGTGGGTGGCCACCAATATCCACCTGGATCAATCCCCCCCCCCTTAGGAAGAAATTGTCTCCATTGTGCTAAGTTCCCTCATCAGGTGAGGAAACTTCTGCTGGATTTTGCCTCGGGTGAGCCACTTTCCTTGGTATAGGAGCTACCCTGCCTTGACAACTTGATAAAGCTAGATCCTCTGTTGGCGAGTGCCCTTGAAATGTGTGTCCACTATCTAATCAATGGATGCTTGTTCCATGCAGTCATGCTTGAGCTCTGTTGGTGTCAGTTGTTCTGCGATCTTTGAGGAGTCCAATAATGGTGGAAATATGGCCAAAGGAGGTCCACATTGAACACTGGGTGCAGGCCAAGGAAGGGTGGAGTGTTGAGCTCAAAAGAATTTCTACCCACATCCTTGGTGATAGTGTAAGGCCCATAGTGAAGTGGGAGGAGTTTCCGATGGGGCCCTGTGAGACACTCCTTCTACAAATGTAACCAAACTTTGTCTCCAACCTGAAACTAGTGTGGTACTCTGTGTTGAGCATGGTGCTACTTGTACTTAGCATTGGATTTCTGCAAAATCTCCTGGACATGTTGGTGGATGTGATGAATCTGCTCAATGAATCTAGTGGCTTTGTCAGTCTCAGATTGAACATGGGAAGAGTCTGTCTGTGTAGTGGCAAGAGGTAGTGCAACATCAATGGGACCCAAGTCTTGTGATTAGTGTGGATGATCGTCTCCTTTCCTAGAATGTAATTTTTCCATTGATGACAAGCTTGTACAATGGAATACATTTCCTTGTCATAGGTGGGGTATTTCCGGACAATATCTGAGAGTGTCTCACTATGATATGCCACTTGATGAACATGTTGAGTGAGAAATGTGCCTACATTAACATAGTAATATGCATCACTCTCAATCTTGAATGGGTGTTGTAGATAGGGAAAGGAGAGTACTGGAACTGAGCACAAGCAATGCTTCAAATCATCGAATGCTCATTTTTGTTCCTTCCCCCACACAAAATTTTCCTTGCCACCACGTTTGGTCATCTAGCTGAGGGCCCATGCAATATGGGAGAATCCCAACATGAACCGTCGGTAGAAGTTGGCCAGTCCCAAGAATCTTCGAAGCTCGGCTAGTGTGGTCGATGCTGGCCAATCACAAATGACTTGGATCTTAGCTAGATCAACATGTACCCCATGCTCATCAACAATGTATCCCAAGTATTGGACTTTGTTCATGGCAAAAGAGCATTTTTCCAAGTTGGCATATAGCTTGTGTTTCCAAAGAGTGCTCAAAACATGTTGAATATGCCACATATGCTCCTCCCAAGTTCTATTGAATATGAGGATGTCATCCAAATATAACACCAAAAACGAGTTGGTGAAGGGTCTCAATACATCATCCATCAACCTGATGAAAGTGGCTGGTGCATTTGTTAAGCCGAAGGTTATGACCAACCATTCAAAGAGACCTTCTTTAGATTTGAAAGTTGTCTTCCATACATCAGTTGGTTTGATGGGAACCTGGTGGTAGCCATACTTTAGGTCAATCTTGCTGAAGAAATTTCCCCCCTTTAGTTGGTCAAGAAGGTCATCAATCATAGGAATTGGGTACCAGTTCCTGATTGTGATTTTGTTTAAGGATCTGTAATCAATGTAGAGTCACCAAGTATCGTCCTTCTTCTGCACCAGCACAATCGGGCTTCCGCAATGGGAGGATCTGGGTTTGATGTGCCCCATTTGAAGAAGCTCTTGGATCTGACGCCTGATTTCATCATTTTCCATTAGCGAGCGATGATAGACTGGTCCATTAGGTAGAGGTGCACCAGGGGTCAAATCAATTGGATGCTTGACTTGGTAGTGCATTGATACCTCAGTGGGTGAGGAGAATATGCCTTTGTATTCTTCCACGATCCCGTCCACTTGCGTCTGCTACAAAGATAGGCTCTATGTAGAGGCCACAGATGTGGTGGAGACCTTTTGCTTACTGTGGGAACGAATAAAAAATAAGATGAACTTCCAGGTCTATGAAATGAACTTACTGCATTGCTTAAGAGAGATTAAAGAAATAGTGGTAGGTCGTGCTACCTATGGTATCGTGTACAATTGTCTACCCAAAGGAATAATGACACTTTGGGGTCTAGAATCATACACAACATGATGCTTCGACAAATATGGTCGTCCTAAAAGAACATTACAAACTTCAAGGGGAGAAATATTACACAATACCTCATATTTGAAAGGCTTGATGTCGTAGGGCAGATGACACTGTTTACTGAAACAAAGATCTCTTCCTTGGTGAAGCCAATCGATGGTGTAGAGATGCAGGTGTGATGTCATTGGCTGGTCTAGTTACTTGGCGACCTCTGTTGAAATTAGGTTCTTCTGACTGCCACTATCAACAATGAAATGAAGCGGAGCCCCCTTTACCACATCTATGAGTGAAAGAGGTGTTCCAATTCCTTTGGTTCTCCTGGTTCACTTGGCCAGATTTTGGTGGTAACGACAGTGGAAATGGGTTCAACATCGATAATCTGCTTCCCTCCTTCGGGATTTGATTTAGAATCAGAATCAACCTATGACTTGGAAGCCTTCAACTCGACCACGAGTGACTACTTGGAACAAAATTCTTCAGTGTTGTGCCAACGGATTTTATGGTACTCACACCATTTTCCCATGTCCTTCTTTGTCTTCTCATTGCACTTCTTGTGTTGTGGCTTGGAATGGTTGTCCTGAGAGTGGCCATATTTTCTCTGTCCCTTGCTGTGTGCATTGGGGCCTCCTTTTCCTTACTTCGGCTATGAGGAGTTTGCAGATACAAACTCTCGCTTGTTCTTCTTAAATTTATACTCGATCTTGACAACGTATCTATAAGGTGTACCCAATGAGGTGATGTACATAAAATCCATTTCTGTTTGAATGTATCTGTGAAAACAACCATGGTATTTGAGCACTAGATGTCACTCACAGTATTTGATACCCAATTTGGTGTGCATGGTATGGAAAATATTGGTGAAATATGGTACTTTCTGTTCCCTTTCTTGATACAGGGTGGTCCATCTAGTGTACTGGCCCTCGTAGCTTCCAATAGGGTTGTACTGTTATTTAATGGCATCCCGAAAGGAATCACATGTAAGGGAAACCATACATATTGTAGATTCCTCTATGGCCCTTTGCTCAGAGTAAGTGTCCCACCATTCCTTAACACGAGGGACAACCTTGAGGAGTGCAGAAGTAATCTTTTCCCTATCGGAAAAATTGTGGACCAAAAGATACCCTTCAAGCAGATTCAATCATTTATCTACAATATCTGCATCTATCAGTCCTTCAAATAATGGAATATCAAAATTTACCTCTACCTTGAAGGGGTTTGCATGGTCGCTTGATGAAGATGATTCTCCTGTGGGAAGCCATCGAAGGATCTACGCAAAGTTGTCCATCATTTCGTTCCTTTGTCTCACAAGGGATTCCTTGAGCAACATTTTAAAAGGATCTCATGCTCCATCATCTTTCTTTTCGTCTCCCATGGGTTGTTTTCAGGCTCGGCGTGGTCGATATTGCAATGACTTGATTGGTTCGAGTCCCAAATTCTTATACCCAGATCTTTTCGGGGACATGCATGAACAAAAATAAATGAAGAGTAGAACACTCTGATACCATTGATCTGTATTTAGGAGTGGAATGAGATGATTAACATACTAAATAAAATAAACAGAGAGATATGAAGAACACCATAGATATCCAATGAACAATATATTATATTGAATAAATGAAATAGGCTGAAACTGTAAAACTTTTGAACTAAAACACTTGCTCGAATGGTGGTAGCTATCTTTGAGAAGAGATGTGGATGCTACGCACATGTGTCTGAGAAGAAGGAAAAAATGATGCTCCAGAGGCCTTTTTGATATTATTCATGAATGCTAAAACCCTAGACATCCAAAAATCTAACCCTAGGAGGTGAAAAACCAAAATTCATGTGGGCCCCTATGGGTAAGTTGGTACCTTAACTTCCAGTGGTCGTAACTTTTGCATACAACCTCCATTTGAGGTGCATGATTTCCCATTGGAAGGGTCTTTGAGAGAACTACACATTACACCATCTGTAACACCCTGTTTCCCCCAGTTTGTAAAAATAACTATACTGGCCAAGAACTGTGGAAAACTCAAAAATGTGAATGTGTGATGTGAATGGACCTTGTGAAAAAGGTCGATGGATGTGAATAATATTATGAATATATATTGCAATACTGTTGAGAGGGAATATGTTGAAAAAGAGACCACGATGGTTGAAGAAAGGTGGTGGAAGGAACCTGGAAAGGTGGCGTTAACTTCCACCGAAAACAATACCGTATTTGGACTTCACTGGCCCGGAGAACTAAGAGTGGCTGGCTGGCCCCGAATTAAATGACTCGCCAGGATTGGTAGGTAGATGGCTCCTCATGAGTAATGAGGGATTGGGGGCGGGGGTGAATCTCCCATCCGTAGAGCCATCAGGCCTGACCAGNCTGGCCAAGAACTGTGGAAAACTCAAAAATGTGAATGTGTGATGTGAATGGACCTTGTGAAAAAGGTCGATGGATGTGAATAATATTATGAATATATATTGCAATACTGTTGAGAGGGAATATGTTGAAAAAGAGACCACGATGGTTGAAGAAAGGTGGTGGAAGGAACCTGGAAAGGTGGCGTTAACTTCCACCGAAAACAATACCGTATTTGGACTTCACTGGCCCGGAGAACTAAGAGTGGCTGGCTGGCCCCGAATTAAATGACTCGCCAGGATTGGTAGGTAGATGGCTCCTCATGAGTAATGAGGGATTGGGGGCGGGGGTGAATCTCCCATCCGTAGAGCCATCAGGCCTGACCAG
>SNQJ01S0001809.1:50404-78171 GCA_010110895.2 Picea sitchensis
GATCTAGTGTTTAGCCTAGCTGGTGGTTGAGGGCGCTGATAGAAGGGAGCTATACCCATTTCGTGATCTTGGGTATCGCGAGATTGGAAAGGAGGAGTCGAGAGCTTTGACTCGCAAACTCATGAGATGGTGAGTTGCGATAAGCGCCTTTGGGATTAGGCCTTGGTCCTAGCGCTGTGGTCGCTTGGGAGTCGTGGAGCTCGCGCCTAGTGCTGTTCGGACAGGGGAACTTCTGAAGCACCTGTGGATCGATTGAATTGAGATTTCAGCTAGAAATCGAAAGAGGCTGCTTCGACTCATAAAAGGAATTGAACGATCCTTAAAAACTAGGAGGTTGTGTAGAGACTCTATCGAGGCAGAGGTGGCGTCTGCAGCCTGTGCTATGCTCCATAAGATTTTGGGGGTTCTGTCCCTCGAAAAAGGGCGAAAATTTACTATGCCGCAGGGGGTGTGTGACACCATCAAACTTTGACTTCGTCTACAATTTGACTGTGGCAAGCCAAAAAAACATTGTTTAGGGCTCCAAAACAGCCCTAGAAGTACAACAAGATGTGTTGACATGAAATCATACAAAATAATCCAGTTGGATTAGGTGAGAGGCCACCAGTATCCACCTGGAAGATGTGTAGGGATTCAGACAGCCCCATAAGTGTAGAACCCACAATTACCAAGAACTACAGAAGAACATGTTGAACTAAAAACAGACAAGAGGATCCAGTTCGAATGGGTGGGTGGCCACCAATATCCACCTAGATCAATCCTCCCCCCTTAGGAAGCAATGGTCTCCATTTTGTTGAGTCCCCTCATCAGGTGAGGAAACTTCTGTTAGATTTGTCCCTAGGTGAACCACTTGCCTTGGTGTAGGAGTTTCCCTATATTGACAACCCGATAAAGTTGGATCCTCTGTTGGCGAGTGCCCTTGACCTGTTTGTCCATTATCTGATCAGCGAATGCTTGTTCCATGTAGTTAGGGTTGAGATCTATTGGTGTTAGTTGTTCTTTGATCTCTAAGCTGTCCAATAATGGTGGGAAATATGGCCGAAGGAGATCCACATTGAATAATGAGTGTAGGCCAAGGAAGGGTGGAGTGTTGAGATCAAAATAATTGTTACCCATAACCTTGGTGATAGTGTAAGGCCCATATCCAAGTGGGCAGAGCTTTCAATGGGGCCTTGTGAGACTCTCCTTCTGCAAATGTAACCAGACTTTGTCTCCAACCTAAAATTGTTGTGGTACCCTGTGTTGATCATGGCGCTTCTTGTACTTAGCATTGGATTTATACAAAATATCCTAGAGCTATTGGTGGATGTGTTGAATCCTCTCAATGAATCTGGTGGCTTTGTTGGTCTCAAATTGAACATGGGAAGAGTATATATTTGTGGTGGAAAGAGGTAGTGCAACATCAATGGGACCCAAGGGTTGGAATCCCAGCCCCACCTAAAATGGGCTATGGCCGACGGAGCTATGGAGAGCCCTGTTATAACTGTGTTGAACATAGGGGAGACTCTCATCCCATGTAAATGGATGCTTAGAGTTGCACATGCACATGATGTGCACAATTATCCGATTGACGACCTCTATTTGGTCGTCTATTTGGGGGTGGAAAGAAGTGGATTTAGTGAGCTCAGTGCCCAACAGTGACGAGAGACTCGACCAAAATGTGTTGAGGAACCTGTTGTCCCTGTCGGAGATGATGTTTTGAGGTATTCCAAAATGGACCCACACTTGTTCAAAGAAGATCTTGACAGTATCTTCCACTATGGCCATCTTTGAAAACTGATCAAAAACCACAAATACGCAGTCATTACCTTGCTTGGTGGACGGAAGGCCAAACATGCAATCCATTGAGATGGATTCCTAAGGCTTCGCGGGAGTAGGAATAGGGGTGTATAATCCTTGCTTCTTGATGACTATCTTGGAAATGGCATAGGAAGTGCAAGATTTGATATAATTGCTGACGTCCTATCAAAGTTTTGGCCAATAAAAATGTTTCTAAAGAACGACCACAGTTTTCTCCATGCCAAAATGTCCTGCCATCTGACTATAGTGGGATTCCAAAATCAATTTTGCATGCTCTCTTTTTGGAACATAGAGGTGGCCCAAATGACATAATAGTTTGTCCTGAATGTGAAAATCGGTGACAGTCGCAACTGTATTGACGAGCTGATAGGTGGTGGCGAAGTCCAAATCTTGCTGGTGCTATAGAGGGAAAACCCCCCGATGGACTACAATAGGGTTCAACGTGCAGGTAGAGCTAACCGTCTAAAGTCTCCTAATTTTAACAACTACCCCGAAAATACCCCACATTCATGCATAAAATACAAAGTATAAGGATTCAATAACTGTACCTTAGACTCCACATCCAGTGTCGATCCTTTTGCGTTCGGTTGTTCCTTGACCACAAATCTCCTCCCAAGGCCGACCTATATTCATAAACAGACAAACAAAGAACTACAAACATGCATCTCATATATGAATTAGTGGGTTAGATTTCATAATCAAATATAAATCAAACATAAAGATTGAACACATCATATGGTGGGACAGAAGAAGTACTTCTTTATATTAATCTCACAAAGTCACTTACAAATGAGATCGACGACTGCTCCTCGAACCTGGTCCGGGCTCCTCTTCACCAAGATCCAATTGCTTCCATGTATGTTTCTCCTCTCACAATTCTCTCTAGGGAAATGGAACAAGCTATTGAATGAGGAAAAAGGTAAGAATAGGGAATTCTGGCTCAAAACTCACAATGTGGCTGCAAATTCTTGGGGCAAGGGGGAGAAGTGAAATGGGGAGAGTTTCACTGTTCTTATGCTTAAATTTTGAATGAGACCCCAACACCTCCTTTTATATGACAAAAGAATGGCTATTCAGTTGGGTGACAGGATATAGGCAGTGGGATAGTTGGGAAACTACCCAATAGCCCGCAATCTCAATGGATTCCTTGCAACTTTTTAATTTTTACAACTTTTGTGAGTATACACAAGATGTAATGGTGCAACTAGCATATGTACATGAGATGTAGTGGTGTAACAAGCATGTGTACGTGGGAAGTAATGGTGCAAGGCATGTACATCTTCAAAAATGTGTTTTTTAAGAAGATTTTCTCAATGATGGCTTGGAAAAAATGGCAAGTAAGGGGGCCTGATGCCAGGTATGCATGTATGGTGCAATTTAGGGTTATAACAACTGGTAAAGTTGGGGCCACTTAGATGCCTCATGTACATAGGAATGGAGCACAGTGGTGAATGAAACCATGGGAGGTGGACTGAGGCAGTCAATGACATGATTTGAGATCCCCGTCTTATACTTGATGTTGATATGGAACTGCTGCAGGTAGGTGGATCACTTCTGATGGCGGTCATTCTGGAATTTCCCCTGTGTCTGTATGAACTGTAGAGGCTCGTGATCAATGTGGATGATCATATCCTTTCCCATAATGTAATGCTTCCATTGATGACAGGATTGTATAATGGAATAAATTTCCTTGTCATAGGTGGTGTATATCCAGACAGTATATGAGAGTTTATCACTATGGTATGTCACCATATGACTGTGCTAATTGAGAACTGTGCCTACAAAATAGTCAAATGCATCAGTCTCAATCTCAAACGATTATTGTAGATCGAGAAAGGAGAGTACTGGAGATGAGAAAAAGTGATGCTTCATATAATCGAATGCTCTTTGTTGTTCCTTCCCCCGCACAAAAGTTTCCCTGCCACCGCCCTTGGTCGCTAGCTGAGGACCCATGAAATATGGGAGAATCCTAATATAAACTATTAGTAGAAGTTGGCCAGTACCAAGAAGCTCTGAATCTTGGTTAGTGTGGTTGAGTCTGGCCAGTCACAGATGACTTGGATCTTAGCTGGATCAACATGTACCCCATGATCATCAACAATGTAGCCCAAGTATTGGACCATGTTCATGCCAAAAGAGCATTTTTCCAAGTTGGCATATAGATTGTGCTGCCACAAAGTGCTCAAAACCTATTGACCTAAGAAATTCCCCCCCTATGAAGAAATGCCGCATGTAATCCTGGGAATTAGGTACCGATTCCTAACTGTGATTTTGTTTAAGGCTCTGTAATCAATGCAGAGTCACCAAGTCCTGTCCTTCTTTTGGACCAGTACAATCAAACTTCTGCAAGGGGAGGATCTATGTCTAATGTGCCCCTTTGAAGAAGTTCTTGGATCTGATTCTTGATTTCATCGTTTTCCATCAGCAAGCGATGATAGAATGGTCCATTAGGTAGAGATGCACCGAGGCTTAGATCAATCAGATGCTTGACTTGGTAGTGCATCAATACCTTAGTGGGTGAGGATAATATGTCTCTATATTCTTCCATGATCCCGTCCACTTGATTTTGTTTCAAAGAGAGGCTCTGTGTATAGGCCACGAGTGTGGCGAAGACCTTCTACTTACTGTGAGCACATATCACAAAGAAGACAAACTTCTCGATCTGTGAAATGACCTTACTGCATTTCTTAGGAGAGATTAAAGAAATAACGGTAGGCGGTGCTACCTCTGGTATCCTGTACAATTGCCTACCCAAATTAATAATAAAATTATGGGGTCTAGACTCATACACAACATGATGCTGCCACAAATATGGTTGTCCTAAAATAACATCAAAAACTTCAATGGGAGAAATATCACACAATACCTTATCTTTGAAAGTTTTGATGTCGTAGGGCAGACGACACTGTTGGCTGACACAAAGATCTCTTCCTTGGAGAAGCCAACCAATGGTGTAGGGCCGCAGGTGTGGTGTCATTGGAAGGTCCAACCACTTGACGACCTCTGTTGAAATCAGGTTCTTCAGAATATCTCTATCGACAATGAATTGAAGCGGAGCCCCCTTTACCCACATTTGTGAGTGAAAGAGGCATTCCCATTCCTCTTGTTCTTTTGGTTTTCTTGTCCGAACTTTGGTGGTAGAGAAAGTGGCATCATGTTCAACATAGATAATCTGCTTCCCTCCTTTAGGATTTGATTTAGAATCATAATCAACCTCTCACTTAGAAGCCTTCAACTCGACCATGAGTGACTTCTTGGAGCGACATTCTTTAGTGTTGTGCCAAGGGATTTTGGGGTACTCACACCATTTTCCTATGTCCTTCTTCATATTCTCATTTCCTTTCTTGTGTTTCATCTTGGACTGGTTGTCCTAAGAGTGGCCATCTTTTCTCTATCCATTGTTGTGTGGGTTGGGGCCACCTTTTCCCTACTTCGGTTGTGAGGAGTTTGCATATTCGAACTCTCGCCTCTTCTGCTTGATCTTGACAACGTATTTATAAGCCGTACCCAATGAGGTGATGTCAAAAAAATCCATTTCTGTATGAATGTAAATATGCAAACAACCGTGGTATTTGAGCACTAGATGTCACTCAGAGTCTTTGATACCCAATTTGGTGCTCAGGGTATGGAAAATATTGGTGAAATTTGGTACTGTCTGGTCCCTTTCTTGATGCAGGGTGGTCCATCTGGTGTATTGGTCCTCGTAGCTTCCAAAAGGGTAGTAATGTTCTTTAATGGCATCCGGGAAGGAATACCATGTAGGGGCAACCAAAAATATTGCAGATTCCTCTATGACCCTTTTCTCATAGTAAGTTTACTACCAGTCCTTAACATGGGGGAAAACCTTGAGGAGTGCAAAAGTAATATTTTCCCTATCGAAAAAATTGTGGACCGAAAAATAACCTTCGAGAAGATTCAACAATTTATCTATAGAATCCACATCTATCAGTTCTTCAAATAATGGAATATAAAAATTTATATGTACCTTGAAGGGGGTTGCATGGATGCTTGATGGAGATGCTTCTCCTGTGGGCAACCACCAAAGGATCTATGCAAAGTTGTCCATCATTTCATTCCTTTGTCGTGCAAGGGATTCCTCAAGAAACATTTTAAAAGGATCTCCTGGTCCATCATATTTATTTTCATGTCCCATGGGTTTTTTTCGGTCTCGGTACAATTGATATTGCAATGACTCGATTGGTTTGAGTCCCAACTTCTTGTACCCATATCTTGTCAGGGACATGCACGAACAAAAATAAATGAAGAGAAGATTTCTCTTATACCACTGAACCAGATTTAGGATCAGAACGAACTGATTAACAAAATGAATACAATAAACACATAGATATGAAGAACAACATAGATATCCAGTGAACAATATCTTCTATTGAATAAATGAAATAGGATGAAACTGTAAAACTGCATAACTGAAACACTTGCTCGAATGGTGGTAGCTATCTCTGAGAAGAGATACGGTTGCTATGCGCATTCGTCTGTGCAGAAAAACATTACAATGAGGCTCTAGAGGCCTTTTTGATATTACTCATGAATTCGAAAACCCTAGACATCCAAAAACCTAACCCTAGGAGGTGAAACGCCAAAAGTCATGTGGGCCCCTATGGGTAAGTTGGTACCTCAACTTCCTGGGGTCGTAAATTTTGCATAAGAACTCCACTTTAGGTGTGTGATAGGCCGTTGGAAAGGTATTTAAGAGAACTACACATTTCACTATCAAAATTTGATTGTGCGCACATTTTTACTGTGTAAATCCAAAAAAACACTATTTATGGCTTCAAAATGGCCATGGAAGTACAACAAGATGTGCTGACATGAAAAAATACAAAATAATCCACTTGGATTTGGTGAGAGGCCACCAGTATCCACCTAGAAGATGTGTAGTGATTCAGACAACCCCAGAAGTGTATAACCCACAATTACCAAGAAGTACAAAAGAATGTGTTGAACTAAAAACATACAAGATGAGCCAGTTGGAATATGTGGGTGGCCACCAATATCCACCTGGATCACCCTTGGACTACTCACATGCATCAAAATTTTCTTAATTCTCTCATTATTTGAAACTCACTATTATTCCTATCTTATAGATAACAACTCCTAAAAGAGGGGTAAATGTAGTGTATGAGGTTCACACTTGGGTATTCACATATTTCTACCCACTAGGAGGTGCATTTTTTTGGTTCACTCCTATGCTACATTCATATGTGACCCACTCAATGATGAGAAGTTACCACTCAAGAACTATTATAATGTGATGCACAATTTTCTTGTATTTCCCATCACCTTATCCTAGATGTGGAACATATCTAGGTGTTTTGGTGAATTCCCCCCACAGACAGGTGACATCCCCCTTGGATCGGGTTTCCTTCGATCTAATACAAAAGGAAAAGAAATGGACACTAACTTCCCCTTAAGACTAATTTATATGTTCATTAATGAAATCATAAGAGAGAGAGAGAGAGAGAGAGAGAGAGAGAGAGAGAGAGAGAGAGGAATATATATATGGATTACCTATTTCTTGTAGGTTGTCCTTGCTGCTCCAACTATTGAACTTGATCTCCGAGCTTCGAGTATGGAAGTATCCCTCTTGCAAGAGACAAGACAATCCTCTTATGCTACTATATATCGTTAGGAGAAAGTATATTTATCTATGCTCAACTTAAACAAGACAAAGATAAAAATTTATGAAATGAACAATGTAGAAATTAAGAGAAATAGGCCAAGTTATATATTAAAAGTGGAAAGAAATCGAAGATTTATAACCTCAATGATGATGTTTCAACAATTCCTCCGAGCTCTTCTTTCCAACCCCTTCGTGCATTACCACATGAGAGGTATGATTCTATGAACTACCTCCTCACAAGATCAAAGGCTTGACACACTGAAAACCATTCTCCCCCCTTTCACCTTAGAATGCCCTAATTAGATAGGAGTTGGAAGCTTAACCGCCATGGAGGATTTTGGGAAATGGTTGAGGATTTAGCTAAAATTAGCTCCATAAGTTGGCATTTGGATTATCTCATGTATTTTGAGTTTTCCTAAGATGGAGCCATGAGAAATGACTCAAATCCTTGACCCAAACTAACCTCATCCTCTCATAATTGACCCTCATATTTGACATTCAAGTACGACACTTAGTAGAATACAATACATAAGTATGCCACTTAGGAATGTGGCAAATCAATACTTAGTAAAATGCAATACATAAGTGATACATTAGTGAAACATTTAGTAGAATGAGATACATATGTGCACCACTTAGTAGTGTGGGAATTTTGTGTGTAACACTAGGATGTCTAACACTTAGGTGGTATCCTTAGGTTTCTTCTCTTTCATTTGTATCTATTCCTTTGTCATGGTTTTGGCTCACTTTGACCTTTATAGTTTTCAACAAAACATGGTATTGCCACACATAATGAATACCTTAATAAACCACTTACAAATATAGATCAAATATTAGTACACCATTTCTTTTACATGGTTAAAACCATTTAAGATGGAAATATTCCACTTCCACAACCAACACAACCACTTGAAAATATATTAATGCAAAAGAAAAAATGTACATAAGAGTTTCTCATAATTGGTCTTCAACAAATGACCTTTATTCTCTTTAAATAGATATCATGGACCAATTGAGTGTTAATCCACAAATCAATATAGGCATCAATATCAAGGAGAATATGAGCCATCCAATTATTTTATGTCTAGAACATATCATGACTGTTGGATTATGTAACAATAAGTACATACTATTGCATACTAAAGAAACACACTTTTACCTAGTAAAGCCACATTAGACCAAGTTTGACTTAACTAACCCCTAAGTGCCTTATTATCCTAACATCTCCTCTTAAGGAAAACTTGGGATAGGATAGACTTATTTACAAAGTGACACAATAGGAGAAGGAAGGAGGCATTAGAGCCTATCCCCCCTTATTGACAATTTTTTAAACTCCTAAGATAGATCAAAGTTTGGACAAATTTTATTTTGTAAGAGACCTTGTGAAAATGTTTGAAGCTTGATCATATATAGGGAAAAATAGAACTTCAAAACATGATCATCAATGAGTTTTCTGATGAAGTGCATTTGTAGCTCAATGTGTTTTCTACGCTGATGTTGAACTAGATATTTGGTCAGTTTGATGGCACTCTGATTGTCACAAAAGAGGGTGGTCATATGCTACTGATAGAATTGAAACTTTGAAAGGATCTGTCAAATACATAAGGCTTCTTGACTTGCTTTAACCACTACTCAGTTCTCTGCTTCTGTTGAAGAAAGATAAAAACCCTATTGTTTCTTATAATCCCAAATGACAGGTCTGGAAAAAAGGTTGAAAACATAACCTCCAATAGACCTTCAATCATTAATATTTTTGTCCCAATCAGAAACAGTGAAACCAACCAATAAAGGACTCCACCCTGAACTGTAATGTATCCCAAATTGAATCGTACCTTGGATATACCGAAGTATCCTTTTTGTTTCTTTCCAATGACTCTCATGGGGTGTTTTCATATATCCAACAACAATATCAATATAAAAGGAAATATCAGGATGGGTATGATTCAAATATAAGAGGCTACCAACTAACTAATTAATCTGAAATGGATCCAGACTAAAGAGTGTATAAGACTCAATACCTGCAACAAATATTTACAATCATAATGAATTATGTAAGCGACATAAAAAAATGTAAAACAACATAATTTTACTTGAAATAAGAGAAATAAGAAGATAAGAGAAATATTAAAGAAAAATAATTAAAATGGCAAGGAAAGGAATAGGAGAGAAGGCTAAGGAACGAGAAGCGAAGAGCCATGGTTGTTGGCATTCCCTTACCCTCCTAGATCTACCTATTTCTTCACTCTCTCTCATTTCCAAAGGGATTTTTGGTCAAGGAGGAGGAGAGAATTATAAAACTTTAAAACTTTCATAAAGAAGAATACTAAACACCATTTGACTCGTTTTCCCAATTGGGTTTCAGGGTAAAAATAAATCATGTGTTAATGTACTTTTTTTTTCTCTACATGGTGTGGTTAATTCTTCGTTGTGTTCTATGGTAATTTGTTGGTTATATTTTAATGGATTATCTACATCATATTTAAAAGGATGAGGAGTTATTAACTGCACAATATTATTTACTATGCAAGAGGTGTTTTTCTTCTATTAAAAGAGTCACCTAGATTGGAAAACTATTGATGTTATTGTAAATGAAGTGCCCACTCACATTTTTCATATCCACTGGGAGTTTAGCTTGTTTGTTGTATGTTTAATTTATTTGTTGGAACATTTTAATATTTGTTGGGCATATTACTTAGTCCATGACCCCTTGTTTCTATCCCATGCTACCCGCGACCTCTTCTGGAAGCTAACAATACTCCCACGACTCCTCTAAGTTTCTCTATGCTCCCTACATCTAAACCCTAGCACTTATGAGACTCCACACATGCCTTATTGTTTCCTATACTCTCTAAATGTGAACCGTGCCTTGAGGAGAGACCTCATGCACTTGTTACTTGTTGTTAAAACTATATGTGTGAGCCACACCACAAGAAAGACCTCATGCACATATTCCTTGTTGCCTAAGCTCAACAACAAATTCCAACTGAAGGAGAAGAGGCCACATGCATATCCTTTTCTATCCAATATATTTGAGAATGAATCCTAATGACATAAGATACTCTGTAACTTTCATTTGTTGGAAACCATACATAAACCCTAACCATAATTTTTTAGCTTATTAAGCGTCTAGTGTAACGTCTAGTGCATCCCACAACTCGTTTACTGGCTATATATCGTTGGCCATGTTCTCAAACTTGCCTTTGTCACATTAAATTTTTTACCAACATATTATTGGAGTTTGTACATTTCTCTAGCTTTAGTTTCCACTTGTACATGGTCAAATTGTGTTTTGGGTGTCCATGAGATTGTTGGAACCATCAAGAAATAACATCGGTTACATGAGATATTCCTTTCTTATTTTTTTGTAGAGATCATCCTTATTCATTTATAGTTTTTCTTTACCATGATTATTGTGTTTTTTAAGGCCTGCACATTTCCAAAGTGATGGTAGCCATTATAGACAAATGAAATCCATTTAACAATACCACACAGACCCTATATTCCATGAGAAAGAGTGGTTTTTCTTGTACAAATCGGTTTCTAGAGGTTTTGAGCAACAAAAGAAGTCTTTAAAGGTTTGAGTGGCTAATTGTAGTTTGTTGTAAGGAAATGGGTGAATGAAATTATATTACTATCATGTTATCAACCCTTTGAGAAGAAAATGCTAATAATTGAGAGTCTCGAACTATTTTTTTTTCATAGAAATTGATTTCCTTTTGATTTGAGAGGGGTGAAGAGACAAACAAAGAAAGAATTGCATAGCGAGAAGCATCTTCATACGACCCTGTCTGTCATTATTGGTGAGTTTTGTAGAAATATGATCTACTAGTGTAGGCAATCAAAACCTTGTACTTCCTCCATTCGATTCTTTGGATAATTGTGTAGGACAATTGGAGACAAAAATCAATGTGAATTTTCCATGTTAATGACAATTGTGAGAAAACCTCAGCATGAAGTTCAAATTCAGTATGAAGGAGCGTTCCATAGGATACATTGAGTGAAGAAATTTCTCATCAGGAGAAGAATAAAGTTCGTTGTGTAGAGAAAAGAACAAATGCCTGGTAGCCTTCAAAAAGATAGAGAATTCTAGGTAAAACTCATAGACAAAACTGAGATAGAGACGAGAGAGATAATTGCACACAAGTTTCCGTGTTGGTGAAGCAAGTGGGTTATAAGCCCCTCGATTATAGATCATATGGTATTAGAGCAGTTGAATCCTTGAACATGATGCAACTGCCAAAACATTGCAGACATTAGAATGGGGAAAAAAATCAAAGATAAGTTGAAAGACTTAAGGGCCAACAATGCCAAGCTTTGAGAAGAGAAAAAAAGATTTAAGGTGAAGGTTAAGATGTTTAATCGGAAGATGAAAGATATGGAGAAGCACATGGAGACCTCTGTCAATTTTTTTCCATTTCTCAGGAAGAAATTTAAATAAGTCCAAGACTCCCTCATAATAGTAAGAACAGATTGGGACAAGCACATAGTGAAACTTGTATACCCTGGTGATAAGTTCATCCAGGTGGATAACTGGCAAGAGGATAGGTTCATGCAGATGATGGCTTAGCTGCAACAAGAGTTAGAAGAGAAGGATAAGTTGTTGTAAATTCCCCAGGTAATTTTCCAAGAACACAAATAAGTAAGGAAACCTTCCATTTCCACCATAGAGTATAGAACCATGACTGAGACCACCTTGGTAAGATGATATTCTGTAGACACCTCTCAATATTAGCTCAGTGAATTTGAGAAGCATACCAGGGGTATTGAATCTGAACTTCTAAATAAAATGGGATATCATGGACAAGGGCTAGGAAAGAGGAGGCATGGCATCTTAAGTTCCATTGTAGCTATGCCAAGGGCCAATCATGAAGGCCTAAGATTTGATGGAAGAAGTGAAAATTCCATCACCATGAAAACCATTTTTGTGAAGGAAAAATACATGTTAGAGTTTGATTTCTCATCAAATGAAGGAGAAACACTAGTAAATGAAGGTGGAATCCCACTACCACCTAAGCCTTGTGGTAGATTGATAGAGAGAAACAATGACGAGAGTTCCCATACGCATCTCACACCAACACTCAGAGACAACAACACGACAATCAATGAAATAAAGAAGAAGAAGAATACCAAGAGGTCTACATCAAACAACAAATTTATTTTTTGGTAATGCTGCAAGACGAGATGCCTTACCATAGACCTTTGTTGGTATGAAAATACATGCTCACAATGTGGAAAGAAAGGGAATTATGAGGCTTCCTCTTGGGAGAAGCAAGTCATGTTCTACATGACTAGTTGTTTTCATAATTTGAATGGAGAGAAGGATTATACAATCCAATAACATACATAGAGGCAAGTGGAAAGGATGAGTATGTAAATAATTTCTCGTAGTGGAAAGAAGAAATTTTTCCACCACTGAAATTTGTGGTCATTAGGATGCAAAGTGTTGGAGACTTCATCTGGAGCTTCACCCCAGAAACCACACAACTAGGAGAAGGGTGTGGAGAGAATATTGAAGAAGATAAATAAATTCCTACATCTCTAGTCCAAGTGACAAAATGTTTACAATGAGAGACAAAAGTATAGGAGAGCATAAAAATAACAAGAAGGACAACAAGTTGATGCTGAGAGAAACCACAACCTAATTCTTGTTTCCAATATTGCATCTAAAGGACCCCATCTTGGAGTTGTGCTGGAGATTGGTGCACAAAGGTCAATGATCATAGAGGAGTCCTTAAGGACTCCATGTTGTGACTTGCAAGCATGTGCGAGCACTTGAGAGTTGTTTCCTTATCAATAAGCAACCAACCACAATTCCTTTCACAGGACTTAGATGTGATGTCAATGAGCTGGGATCAAACTAAACAAGGAGACCAACATTCAACTTATCTTCATGACTGCCAATATAGACTGTCTCCAGGGAAAAGAAGGAGATGGGAATGAGTTTTGGCCCTATAGTTTGGTTTCGAATATTTCTCAAAGTTGAGAGTCAGTGAGAACATTGTTGCACTACAGGAACAAGCGAGCCAGGACTAGATCTAGAGCCATACTCGAGGACCAAAGCCAATAGCTAGAGCCATGATCCATAGCCAGAGCTAGAGCTAGAGTTAGAGTTGTAGCCAGGACCTAGCTTCAGAGCCATGTTCAAGAGAACTAGACAACACCAATCTAGATTGGTTTCCTTGAGATTTGGAGACCAAAAATCCTCTCAATGGGGAGGTGTGATCTGAAATGGATCTAGAATAAAGAGTGGATAAGACTCGATAAATGCAACATAGATTGAAAATAAAAATGCATTATGTAAGCCGCATAAAAAAGTGTAAAACAATTCAAGTTTATGTGGAATAAGCCAAATAAGGAGGTAAGAGAAAAGTTAAAGAAAAATATTTAAAATGAAAAGGAAATGAAAAGGAGTTAAGGCTAAGGAACGAGAAGTGAATAGGCATGGTTTTTGGCCTTCCCTTACCCCCACTAGCTCTCCCTATTTCTTCACTCTCTATCATTTCCAAAGGCATTTTTGGCCAAGGAGGACGAGAACATTGTAAAAGCTTGCAACCTTGTAGAAAGAAGAATACTTAGCACCATTCGACTAGTTTTCCCAATTGGATTCCAGGGTAAAAAAAATCATGCGCTAATGTATTGTTTTGTCCGTGTGCTGTGGTTATTTTGTCATTGTAGATATATTTTAATGGCTAATCTACATTGTATTTGAAAGGATGAGGAGTTATTATATGCAAAATATTATTTACTATGCTATAGGTTGTTTTCTTCTATTAAAAGAGTCACCTAGATTGGAAAAATATCGATGGTATTTCAAATGAAGTGCCCACTCACATTTTTCATCTCCAATGGGCGTTTAGCTTGATTGCTGCACATTTAATTTTTTTTCTAGCACATTTTCATCTATGTTGGGATTATTACTTAGTCCACGACCCCTTCTTGGTATCCCATGCTACCCGAGACCTCTTTTGGTAGCTAACAATATCCCATGATCGCTACGTCTAAACCCTAGCACTCATGAGACTCCCCATGCGCCTTACTGATACCTACACTCTCTGCATGTGAATCATGCCTTAAGAAGAGACCTCACGCAATTGTTACTTTTTGTTCAAACTATATGTGTGAGACACACCATAAGAAAGAACTCATGCGTATCTTCCTAGCTGCCTAAGCTCAACAAAAAATTATATTTGAAGGAGAAGAGGTTATGTGCATATACTTTGTTGTACAATATCTTTGAGAATGAATCATAGTAACATAAGAGACTCTCTACATTTCATTTGCTGGAAAACATACAAAAACCCTAACCCTACTTTTTGAGAATATTAATAATCTAGTGTAATATCTGGGGAATTCCACAACTTGTTTGTTGGTTTTCTATCATTGACCACATCCTTAAATTTTCCTTTGTCATATTAAAATGTTTACTAGCATATTATTGGATTTTGTACGTTTCTTTTGCTTTAGTTTCCACTTGTACATGGTCAAACTATGTGCCGGGAATACATAATATTGTCAGAACCGTCAAGTAATAACACCAGTTACATGATATATTCCTTTCTTCTTTTCCTATAGCGCTTATCCTTATTCATCATTGTTTTTTATTTACCACTATTATTGTGTATTTTAAGGCTTGCACATTTCCAAAGTTATGGTATCCATTAAAACCAGATGAACTCCATTTACCAATACCATATAAACCCTATATGTCATGCGCAAGAGTGGTGTTGCTCGTACAAATTGGTTTCTATAGGTTTTGAGCGACCAAAGAGGTATTTAAAGGTTTGATCGGCTAATTGTAGTTCATTGTAAGGAAATGGGTGAATGAGATTATATTATTAGCACATTCTCAACTCTTCGAGAAGAAAACACTAAATAATTGAGATTCTGGAGCTATTTCATTTTTTTATAGAAATTGATTTCCTTTTTATTTGAGAGCGATAAAGAGACAAACAAAGAAGGTGTTGCATAGTAGGAAGAATCTTCATGCTACTATGTGTGTCATTATTGGTGAGAATTGTATCAATCTGATTTACTAGTGTAGGCAATCAAAGCCTTATACTTTCTCTATTCTATGGTTTGGATAATTTTGTAAGCCAATTGGAGACAAAACTCAAAGCGGATTTTCCATGTGAATGAAAACTATGCGAAACCCTCGACACGAAGTTCAAACTTAGTATGAAGCAAAATTCCACTGACTACATTAAGTGAATACCTTCCTCATCAAAATAAGAAGAAAGGTCGTTGTGCAGGGAATAGAACAGAGGCTTGGTGACCTCCGGAAAGATAGAGAATTCCAGGCCAAACTCAAAGATAAAACTGAGATAGAGACAAGAGAGATAATTCTGCACAAGTATTTGTTTTGGTAAATCGAGTGTGTTATAAGACCCTCAATTATGGATCACTAATGGTACAAAGTGGCATATACTTTAGGTGTAGTACATGTGATAACAAGTTTGACTCCAGACTAGAAGGGAGAAAGGGATGGTTTACAATCTTCCTTGTGAAAGGGGTAAATAAGATCACATTCATACTTATACTGGGTAAGAGAAATTCCTTCCTTGGTTTTCAATACTTGGAGGCCAAGGAAATAATGAAAATAACCTAATTCTACCATCAAATTGCTTCTTGAGGCTATATTTCCCATGGTTTAAAACTTTAGGGTCACTACCAATGAGGATGAATTCATCAACATAAAGAACGGGTATTATGAGATGGTTTCATAATTTCTTGGTATACACATTGGGGCCAAAATGACATCTAGAAAATCTAGTGTAAAAAATAAAGCCATCCATTTTATTATACCAAGTTGAGGATCTTGCTTAGGACCATAGAGATATTTCTTAAGGTGACAAACAAGGTTGGAGACATTTTGAACATTGCTAGGATATTGTTCCATGTCTATTTCTTCTTGTAGATCCCCATGCCAGAAGGAATATTTAACATCCATATGATAGAGCTCCCATTTATGTGAGGTGGAAAGGGCTAGAACAAGGTGGACATAATTCATTTTGGCTATAGGGACAAAGGTTTAATTATAGTCAATGAATTCATCTTGAGAAAATCCTTTGGCAACTAACCCGACCATATGTCTTTCAACACTTCCATCTGATGCATACTTAGTTATATATAGCCATTTACATATGACAAGTTTTCTTCCTTTCAGAGGAGGTACACAAGTATCATTCACCATTAAGGAATTTTATTATTCATTCATTGTTGTGTCCTAATATGGATGGCTAGAAGCTTCTACAATTTTTTCTAGATCGTGATTCTTTAAAACTTGATCCAAAAGAGAGGAGGCTCATTGGAACTATGAATGTGTATGATGCTAATCTATAGGATCCATCTGGGTAGTGATGGTGTTGGTGTAGATTCATGTTCAATGGAATCAACTAGAGGAGAGTGAGTAGGTGGAGGTGGATTTTCATCCTCATTATCATTATCTGAAGAAAAAACTAGAATAGGATCACTAATAGAAAAGTTGGAAAGAGAAGATCACATAGACACCAAATATGGTTTGTAGGCTGAAGATGGCACAAACATCGAATTAGGCTCATAGGCCTAGATATTTTCATTCAAAATTAATATCTCTCATAATAATAATTTCATTGGAATGAGGTTGAAGAATTATATAACCTTTGACATCTTTAGTATATCCAATGAAAATGCACTTCTCTCTTTTACACTATAACGCTCTTCTTTTCTCACCAAGAATGTGAGCCCATGCTTCACTACCAAACACATGGAAGTGGCTTACATCGAGCTTAGTTTTAGTCCATTCTTATTCGAGTTTTATATTTTTTAAAGCGTTTATGGGAGTGCAATTTACTATTCAATTGGCACAATTAATGGCTTCCACCAAATTATCAAGACTTAATCCCTTATATTGGATCATATAATTCACCATTTCCTCTAAGGTTCAATTGTTTCTCTAAAAAATACCATTTTTCTGTGATGTATATGGAACAATATGTTTCATTTGAATTCCTTGTGTAGTGCAATAAGTTGTAAATTTTTTGTTCACATATCCACCTCCATATTTTCTCTTAACATTTATAGTTGATGTCTACATTTTTTTCTACAAGAGCCTTGTAGGCCAAAAACATGTCAAAAAATTCACTCTTAAGTTTTAATAAATAAACCCAAGTGCATCTCGAAAAGTCATCAATGAAGGTTAAGAAGTATTTTCACCCAAAGAAATAAGGAGAAGAAAATAGACCACACAAATCACTATGAACAAGTTGCAAAGGGGCCAAGACATGCCAAGAGGCACATTTGTCAAAAGTGTTCCAATGATATTTGTCAAGAACACAACTAGAACAAACACAATCTCGGAAAGAAACAAGAGGAAGAGTAGTCACCATATTTTGATTGCGTAGATGCTACAATGAGCAATAGTTTAGATGACCAAACTTCTTATGCCAAAGTTTGCTTAAGTAATCACAATGAGAAATTAAAAATGATGGAAAAGATTATGACTTAAAGTTGTCAATTGTTTACAACCTAGTAATATCATTAATAATTCCATTTGCTAGGATATTCTTAGGATCTTTTAAATCCTTGATTACAAATTGGTGAGGTGAAAAATCTAATATTTTACCTTCACTTGAATGATTGATTTGATATACTAATAGAAGGTTGCAGAAGAGACTCAGAATACATAATACATCATTAAAATGACCATAATCTAATTAAACTATTCTAGACCCTACAACACTAAAATATCTATCATCACCAACAAATATTTGTTTGGTATTACATTCATTAAGAGTAGAAAAATGGATTTATCTTTATCCATATGATAATATGCTCCAAAATCAACAAGCCACTCATTAAAATAAGAAGTAGATGTTGCATTTAAGGAAAATACATAAGTAGAAAGTTCATGTCCATGAGAATTAGAAGAAGAAGAATCAAGATTGATGTTGTACTTCTTCATTGCTTTTTCTAAGGCCTCCATTTAAAAAAAAAATCTAGATGCTAGATGACCATATCACCCACAAAAATTGCAATGCCTATCAATCTTCTTACTTTTTGATTCAGGTCCTTTGTCACCATTGGAAGTAGAATCTAGCTGAGAGGGTTTGGGACCCTTTCTTTTATGTTTGTTGAGAGGATGTTTCTTTTTTGGATGCCGGGATTTATCACGGGGGGTTCACTCAATGAAAATGTGAAATATCATGTTTGTTCGTGGGGTATTAAAGAATACCCCTAATTTCACTAATTAAAAAATACCCCCCAAAATCCTTTTTTTGAACCCCCCTCCTAAATATATCATTCTAATTTTAAAATCCCCTATTTCTACCAAATATCCTGCGTATTGATTTTTTTTGTGAAATTTTTAATACCCCTTTTTATTAATACCCCTAGCATGGATACATGATAGAAATTTTATAAGTCTGCAAATCACATAAATAATCAAATAATAAACAAATGTCGACTAACATACTCACATAGTTATATTCGATTGTAGTAAGATATCCTTGTTTTCAAGGGCTTGGTGTTATACTAGTTTCACCATTCTCTTCAATCAAATACATGGTCATGCATTCCTTGATGAAGGCACGTTATGTATATGGATATTTATTTGTAGACCTAAAAGGTTGGCCAACTCAAGATGTAACTCTTTGTCCTTTTGATCTTTGATCTCATGGACATCTTAATAATAAACAAAAACTATCTATCTACCAAACTCATATTTGTGATAATCTTCAAGCAAGTTCTCTACCCAATAACCCATTCATGTTTTCTCATCTTTATTATATTAAATGGATTGTTTGGAGAAATAACTTGAAATCCAACTGCCAAATAAATGCTTCCAATGATAACAAATTTACTTCAAATAAATATCATAACACAAACTTAAAAGTAACTAGCAATTTCTCCTTATGGTGGAAAGGATGTAGTAGAAGATAACAATGTGTGAAAATGTGATATGTGGATTTGGTGGTGTTAAAATGTGATATGTATCAGGTGGATTTGAAATCTACTATGCTATGCTAGCTAGATGGGCATAAACTTGAAATACATGTGTGATGAGTTGGATAGTAAACTGTTGTGGTTAGATTTACTATCTAACTATCTAAACATTTAGAATTTCTTAAATAATTTTTTTTATTGAAACTCAAGATAAAAAAATCCAAGATATTAAAAAAAAATATTTTTATTACAAATATAAAATAAAATATTAAAACTTTGTTAAATGAAAGCCAACATTTTAGCAAATAATTAAGTGGAATATTTGAACTTCATTGAATGGAAGCCACACACAATCAAGCGAAATGCTATGTAAATGCATATGCCAAATTATTAAGTGAAAGTCAATGTAAATGAATTTGCTAATTACCCACCTCATGGAATTGTGAGTTTACCCACCCCTTGGCATCATGAGTTTATCTTGATAGCATTTTGTTAATACTCTTAATTTATTTTTCTACGTTCATAAATTTTTCTCTCAAATTTTGTTAATACTCTAATCTATATTCTCCTAATTCTAGTCTTTTTCTAAGAGTTCTATTAATACTCTAACTTGCATTGTTTTTTCCTTATCTTGCAAGGTATGTTTCTGATTATAATTTCTTCCAATGGGTAGTGTTGTAATCTTGAATATTATATCCTTTCTTTTGTCAAATCATTTTGTAATTTGATACATTGTAAGAGAAATATCAATTAATACCATACTTGTGTATAATTTCATATTTATCATGTTGATAGTTGCGAGAAATGATAGCTTCACGTCATGACATAGTAAGAATTAAATACTTGTAAATCATGTTGATAGTTGTGAGAAATTTTAGCTTCTCAGATATGAGTAGATTTCGTGTCATTGTAAAAATTAATAAAAATAAAAACATAGTAAAAATTATGAAATAATTTAACATGTAAACTTATAGATTTATTGATAAAGATATATTTATATATATAAAGGATGCGGAGAAGACTCTATTAATCATGAAAACGTTTGACATGTAGACTTAGTAAGTGGTAAAGATATTTCTACATGTATATGAAGGATATGCACTGCTTTTAGAAGAACCCATGAAATGTTTTAAGCAGGCATAAACCTTTTTTCCATTCATTGTATATATTTTTATCTAGAATTAACAGTAATAATGAGCGTAGATCATAATGAAATGTTTATGTCAGTGTACAATTTAATTTACTAATTTGCTTGAGATACGTGATAAAAAAAGGTTACAACATTTAAATTTTTCTGATAACATTTCGTGCATTTCTTTGGTCATGAAGAAACTACTTCAAATGTTTAAAGTATAATGTAATTTACACATTTGCTTAAGATATGAGATAAAAAAAGGTTGCAACATTTAAATTTTTCTTTTTCTGATAACATTTCATGCAATTCTTTGGTCATGAAGAAAATATTGAAAATGTTTAAAGTTAATATACCTTTTACTTATGATAAACAATATGCACCGTACAATAGAACTATTAATGTTCTATTCATTCGGATATATATCATTCTAATTTAAGTACATTGAGAAAGGATGGTATGTATCTAAAGTTATATAATATTAATTGATTTACCGTGAGATGCATATCATTGGCCTTCAACTACTTTTAGATACTAAGGTTTCATTAGCACCATGAGATTAATAGCCAAATTGACTCCTTGTTTTTATTAAAAAAGAAAAGTTATTTCTATATATGGTTTCTAGGAGCCTAAACTTTGTGACTTATTTTTATTCAAAAGTGGCCTCATTTTTGGATATGAGTAGGAAGCAACGTGGTTGAAATGTTTTCATTTTTAATTTTGAAAGTGGTTTTTTTTGGTTACATATAGGATGAGGATGGATTTTTAAGTGTTATAATCCTAATACTTTAAAACAATAAAACTCACAAATAAATTTGAATATACGAATTAAATTGATTTGAATATCATTATTTTACAATGTTTTTATTCAAATTTACTAATTCCAAATTACATACCTTATCTTATACTTTGTTTTTTTTTGGATGGCCCTGATATGTCTCTTTGAGGGACATCTTGGGATTGTACCCATAACGTTGTGCCTTTATTGCATGACCCTTACATGTATGATGGAGAGAAATGAGTCATCTAATAATTCATCACTCTCAGACATTATCTCTCACATCCTTGGAACCTTGAACAATGGACAAATGGGCTTGGTTTGAGCATATTCAATGATGATTGCACAGAGATGGGTTGGAAGGCCATATGATGAGAAAACTACTCTAGAGATTATATATCCATTTGACCAAGGACACCGCATAAACAGACAAACATATACCTTACAAAGATGAGATGAAACTCCCTCCATCCTATACGTAACACCTGAATCCTAGACATTGGCCCTATTTTGATGATGATGTCATCTTCAGGGGTTTGATGGAGCTAGGGTTTGGTGGAAACCCACGTTAATGATGATGGTTGGCATGATTTTGGGTGAGGAGAGACACAGTTTTCTCCCACCTCACTTAGGATTGGTGCCACATGGCCTTTGGAGGCCTCCTCCTTGCATAGGAGGGTTGATGTCTCACATGCGTGGCTCATTTATGATATATTTTTTCATTTAACATTTTGTAAAGGATAATATGAGGGGTCGGCCCCACTTGAATCAATTTTATGTTATGTTTGTGGAAAAATTATGATAGGATAGCCTCTTATAAGAAGGATAACGCTATCCTTTTCATTTTCATCATCATTCCTCACCATTGTGGTTTAACACTTCTAGAATTTTCTCTATTTAAACCTTATTGGTCTTTCTCTCTCATGCACTATGCTTGGAAACACTCTCTTATGGATGATTTGTTGATTTTGGATGGATATTTCTACAACTAGGGTTTTATGCTCTTGGTTTCTTGGATTAAATAAGTAATTTTCTGCAATTTTATGGTATTTTGTTGATGTAAATAGTGAAATTGCTATTTTGTTGCAAAAATTATTGTTTTGTTGAAACCCTAAGAAGGGAACATAAGTGCTTCTTCCCTTCACAAACTTTTATTTGTCTAAATTGGTGAAATTTCCTTGCTAGGGTTAGAACCCTAAAGCCCTAAAGTGCCATCACTTTAGGATTTTATCCCTAGACAATTGATCTTTGACCTAAGTGAAGTTACAAGAAGGGAGAAATAGTATCTAGGGCCCAAAATTGCTTGCACCCTAGACATCCTTATCATCAAAATCTAAATCCTAAGGCCCAAACATGCTTGCACCTTAGGGTTTAGACTCTATCTCTTGGTTTCAATTAAATCAACCTTCAAGCTTGGATGCATTTGAGAATCCATAGCCCTAGAATGGTAAAGGAACTAATATAGAAGCAACTAATGTGGTGAAAGTAGTTGTTAAAACCATTCTTCTAAATCTCTCAAGTGCTCTACTAACTTTACTAACCTTAATTCCAGAAAAATCACAATAATTCTTGTTGTTGTTATAACGTTTTCTACAACCACTGAAAACTATATTAATTTGTTGCATACACCCAACTACAAGAGGCCTAACTTGTTCAAAAATCATCTCTAGAAATTGGATAATATTCTATTGGTTATATGCTTACTTTTCATGGCCAATTGTGGTGTTTCTAACCATTATTTATTGTTGATGTTCCAAATCTCTTATTATTGTTATAAAGTTGTTCACTGTTGTAATTTGCAACATCCAAGTGAAATTTAACTTGTATAGTATCTAGAGAGGTCATTGTTGCATACTTTAGAATGGTATTTGTTATACATATGTTGTAAATTATTTCTTGTTGCGAGAAGATACAACAATCACCTTCAACCTTCCCTTCCTTCCTATACCTATGCCAAATAATAGGTGATCAAGAGAGGGGATGGTAGGATTGGCTACCAAACTTTCTATTCGATCTCTTGAGGTCACCAAGGAAGCCTCCTTTGTAGTGGATCTCCTCCATCACTAAAACAAGGGAAGATCCTACTTAGGTGACAATGGTAGTTTATTATATAGTTACACAAGATTTGGGGATCTTGTGGTGGGATTTGCACAAGTACAAATATTGTGATAATATTTTGGCACCATTGTTGGGGAGGATTGAGTCATTCTCCTCACGAAAAATATTTGGTAAACTTATCACGAAGTCCTTACCTTGCAAGTTTACTTGGTGACTCCACTGAGGGTGATTCCCTCACTTTATTTTAATTATCCTAGAAGGACCATATGGTGAATCCACAAATCTCAAGGAGGTGCATTATCCTTCATAAGACCTACAAAAGAAGGGTTGCTCAAAATTCACCTGCAATTAAATCCTTGTTCAGTGGAAACCATCCTTTATATCCAATGGCTCAAAAGAAATGGTTATCCAATATATTTAATCCCTTATACATGTCCTCTATCCCATGATACCCTAGAGATATGCCTCCTAAGTTTGAAAAGTGGTTTCCCAATTTTTCCAGTAATGATGTGACTACTGTCGAAGAGCATTTGGACAACTTTTGGGAATTTTACAACTTAATCCTATGAGTGATGATGCTAAATATGTTGTGATGAAACTCTTCTCATCCAATTTCACTGATGACGCTAGGAGGTGGTACAATAAGGAAAATTACTCTTATCATATCTAATAGAGATACCATGTTCACTTCCAATTTTTAGAAAGGATTGTTTAAATAACTTGGGGCCAATCTCAATTTTATCATAGTGTATCATATAGAATCAAATGGGTAGATAGAGAGGACAAACCAAATAATTGAGGATATATGGAGAATGTATGTAATGGAAAATACTTTCAGGTGGGAATATTATCTTCATTTGGTTGAGTTTCCATATAACGATGGGTATCAATCATCGTTGAAGATGAGCTCATTTGAAGCATTGCATGGAAAAAAATGAAACACACTAGTGAGTTGGGATAACCCAATAGACAAAGCCATTATTGGGCCATAATTGATAAGAGAAAATGGAAGAGAAAATTGTAAGGACAAAACGTATTTTAAAGAATACATAGGACAAGAAATTTTTTTATGCAGAAAAGTAAGAGTGCATAAAAAATTCAGAGTAGGTGAGCATCTGTTTCTAAATTAAAGGAAAAAGCTATCTCACTAAAACTAGGATGTTTCCCAAAGTTGGTAGCGAGATATTATGGGTCATTTGAGTTCCTAGATAGGATAGGCCCAGTTTCACATATGCATGAATTTCTTGCATACATTCATATTCATAATGAATTTTGCGTGTCTTTGCTTAAAAAGTATGTTCCTGATCCTAACCACATAATTGATTGGATTGTGATACAAGTGGAGCACAAAGGGGAATTCCAGGTGGAGCCAATGCACATCCTATATCAGAAATTCAAATTCCTCAAGAATTGATCCATCATCCTGGTAAAGGTCCAGTGGAGCTACTACGGTCTTGAATACACCACACAAGAGAATGAGGAGGTCATGAGGGAGGAATAGTTGCAAAATTTTGTATATTTTGAGGAATTCTTGGAGCCACAACTCTAATACTTCCTAGAAATATTATGTTGGATCCTTGGAAGGGAAGTGGGACAACCTAAGGAACTGCAGTGTAGAGAAAGGGGTACACTTCCTTGGGTTTTGTAGACTGAGGGGAATGAGAGATTATTCATTGGAAATGATGTAGAAATTATTAAACCGTGAAATTATTAATCAATATGATGTAAAAAAATGTATATGAAAAAACAAGGGGGAGGGGATTGTAAAACCCTAGTTTTGACCCCAAATTACAAATGCATATTTATATGTATGATGAATGGTTGAGGGCCAAGAAATGTAATATGTAAACATTGTACATTGAAAAATAATAATAAAATGAAGTACATCATTGGATTTAGATGGATATGGACCAGAGCCATGAGAGGATATGATTCCACAAGAGAGGGGGATGAAATGCATATTTGAGGGAAGTCCATATGCCTAGAGTCTTAAACCACCTTCATAATCGTTTTTTTCATTTAACTAATTAACCCTTTGACTTTTTAAGCACTCAATCGTGGAATTCATGTAAGAGGTTGAATGAGAGACAACATGGACTGAGTACAATAATTTTTGGGAAGCGTGGGAGTCAAGAAACCATGGGAGAGATGAAAGGAAAATTTGAGTAGAAAGAAGAGCATTTTTTTTAGAACATCAAGAGGTGAGGAAAACATAGAGTTGGATGAAGAGAAAAAGAACCATCCATACTGTGTATGAAAACAACCATGTGAGAGATGTGTTTTATGTTAAGAACTTGGTTGACATCCCTGTAAATATTTATTGCATATAAATTCCAAAATGAGCATTGCAAATGTTGTTGTGATCACTCCAATTGCAGCTTGATTTCCTGGAGCCCCTAGCTGAGATATTCCTGGCCGGTCTCTAGTTGAGCCCTAGATGGGATGGAGATTGTTTAAGGGATTGTAGTGCATAGAAGGAAAATCCATACCTTGGGTTGTGCATATTGATGGGGAAGATATCTAGGTGGTTGAAATGGTTGTATGTGTCATGTTACTATGAATTTACTAGGTATTGGGATTTTAACATGTGCATTATCCAACTATAGAATCTTGTCTTCCTTGTGGAATCATAGACCTAGATCAACTAGGGTGACCTACTATTAAGAGAACTAGAGAATTATATTCTATGGTTGGGTGGAGCATCCATCACCTGCAATTGGTTGTGAAAATATTGATAAATATAAGTGTTTTGATCACTGTCTATTTATAGTTTTAATGCTATGATTGAATGCTATAATTATTTTGTGTATTATATGTTTGAATGCTGTTGCATGTGTTTAAATAGTTTGATTTCATGAAATTTAAAATCATCAATGATTGCATGATTCATTTTATTATGCTACATGAATACATTCATGCAAAAAAGGTATTAAAGTTATGTTGAATCAATTTTGTAGTAATGTGGCCCAACATGGCATCCCAGTACGTTACAGGAGATAAGGGAGATATTATGTTTTCTGTGATATTTCCCCTCACCCCTATAAGAATAATGTTTTCCCTAATATCTTTCCCCATCCCAGCCTCATGAGAATTATGTTTTATTTTCCCTAATATCTAATGTTTTAGCTAATAGCTCCCCCCAACCCCATAAAAATAATGTTTTCCCTAATATCTTTCCATGCCCCCCACCCCCTAAGAAGTATGTTTTGTTATTCCTAATACCCTCCCCAACCCTCATAAGGATTATGCTTTCTTATGAAGATGGGGGTTCAGAGAGATATTAGGGAGAATGTTGTGTTTTCCCTAATATCGTCCCCCACTCCCATCCTCATAAGAAAACATAATTCTTATGAGGGTGACAGCGTTGGGTAATATTAGGAAGAAAAAAAAAATTTATTATGACGGTTGGGCTGGCAAAAACATAATAATTAGGAAAAACATTATTCTTATGGGTGTGGGGAGACATATTAGGGAAAACATAATGTTTTCCCTATATTATTTCAACCTCACCCCCACCCTTATGTTTTGTTTTCCCTATATTATTTCAACCCTACCCCCACCCTTATGTTTTCCTTAATATAATTCTTATGAGGGTGGGGGGAGATATTAGGGGAAAAAATATGTTTTTGCCTAGAAACGTTCCACATCTGCACCTTATATAAGGGTTTACCTAATATCTTACCCCACTCCAATCTCAAGAGACTTTTGGGGTGGGGGGATATATTAGGGAAAACATAATTCTTATGAGGGTGAGGGTGGGGGTGGATGTAGATATTAGGTAAAATATGAGGTGGTGGGGGGTGAGTTATTAGGGAAACCATAATCCCCATATGAGGGTATGGGTTGGGGGGATTATTAGGACAAACATAATTCTTATGAGCGTGGGGGTCGGGGGAGATATTAAAGAAAAAATTATCCTAATTCTTTTGAGGGTGGATGTGGGGGGAAATACTAAGGAAAACATTATGTTTTCCCTAATTTCTTCCCCACCTTCATAATTTTTTTCCCTAATATCTTCCCCCACCCACACAATGTTTTCCCTTATATATCCCCCTCACCCCCACCCTCATAAGAAAACATTATAATAAATATTATGAGGATAGAGGTGGAGGGTATATTATGGAAAACAACATATTATCCTTAATATCTACCCACACCCCGACCTTGCCACCCTCATTATGTTTTTCCTAATATCTCCCCTGTCCCCACTCTCACAATAGAACATAATTCATTTGAGAGTGGGGAAGGGGTGGGGTTGGGGGGTGTTAGGGTCCTAACCCCTCTGACCCCTCAAATAAATAGAATAATATGTTTTCTATGTAATAAATGTTGAAAATGTAATGGGTTAGAGTTATTTACTTGACGAATATAAACCTTCGAGTAATAAGAAACATCTTTATAAGTCCAAAAGACCTTGAAATATGAATCCAATAATAATA
>SNQJ01S0001809.1:111256-153105 GCA_010110895.2 Picea sitchensis
CCCCCCCCCCTGATTAAAAGCAGAACACTAGGGGGGTCCAGAATGCTCTGTGAGCCGTTGATCGGAGCGCCGCGATCTAGACCATTGGAAAGTGAATGTAGCATAAATCATGAGCAGAGAAATACGAGCTTAGGGGAAAAACTTAGGATAAAGCATTTTATGGGTCATTTTATGGGTTTTTCTTCAAATTTCAAAAAGATACCACCATGGGGTTTCGAATAACTATTCTTAGGCATTTGGGACATGGTGTAACATATTTATTAATCTGTTTTCATGGGGGGTGAAGCAAATGAAACAACTAACCTACATGCTAATACTATCTTCCTAGGACAATTAACCCAGATTAAACTGTTGGGCTAAGAAATTACTCTGCCTAGGGTCTATCTGACCAGGATTAGACAGTCTGGTCAAATTTATTCACTAATCTAATCTAAGGGCTATCTGACCAGGATTAGATAGTCTGGTCGGATTTATTCACTAACCTATCAACATTGAAAATTTAGAAGAACTTGGTCATGCTTGAAGGGAATGGCCAAGTTACTATTATTGCATGGGGCTTTTGTTTCAATTCTTTTATGCCCTCTTTTCTTTTTCTTTCTTTTTCTTTTTCTTTTCTTTCTTTTTTTTCTTTTCTTTTAAAATGAAAAATCAATGACCAATAAAAACACTAGATACAGATAATATCCATAATATCCAAGTCATAAGTTGATTCCCATAATTTATGGGGTGATAACAGTATCTTAATGTGATAAACGCCAATCTAACACTAGGTCATCCATGTTATCTACTATTTGATTGAATTTTTGTGGAATATGTGAAAATGTGATTGAATCAAAATGTCGAGATAAAAGTCTAACTTGCAGTTATTTGTGGAAGAGGCAAGTATCGTGGACAAGGTACACAAATTGTTAAGCTGAAGGACAACGAGTTGGGAATCTAGTAAGACACTAAGGTGATGAATATGGCGGTGAACAACCTCGGCCAAGAGGCCAATGATGATTGTGTATTCTTCTTGGTTGTTAATTGCCGAGACCAAACATATGCCACTGTAGTGGAGCAGTTTGTGTGAGGGGGTATAGAGGTCCCAAGAAACCAAAGAGAGATTCTATGTCCATCGGCTAGCTCCATCGACATAACCGATGTGGTAGGCCGATGGGGGAGGCATCTGTCAATAACACAAATGGTAGATTAGACGTAAGGCAAGGAGGGGGAAAAAGAAGACTAAAAATGCTACGAAACGTGTACCAAAAAAGAAAAATCCTAGTGTAGAGGGGCTACGCTTAGGCATAAAATTTCTTTAAGTACAACCCATTGATGGGTTCTTTGAGAGGGTGGCCTTCGGGAGAGGCCAGGATGTATGCGCCTTTAGTGAGACAATGTTGGATGATGTAAGTTCCATGCCATAAAGACTCGAATTTTCCATGGCTGAGGGTATCGTGAGTGATATCGTAAGCAAGGATGAGATCACCTTTGTTGAATGAGTGAAGGTTGACATGACGATAAAAGGTGGTCGTCAACTATTTTTTGGCTGTCTCATTGTTTTGTAATGAAGACTGACGATCTTAATCTAGCGACTCTAATTTTAGCAAGCGCTGCTCCATTGGAGCAGTGTCGGGTAATAGCTCAATAGCGATGCATAATGTGGGGATTTCACATTTGATGGGGAGAGTGGATTCTACCCCATGGAAAAGATGAAATGGTATAAAACCAGTGGCAATTTTAAATGTTGTACGATAAGCCCATGGTGTAGAAAACAACATATGATGCTAATTGGTCTTATGTTTTTTAACCATGCGTTGTAACATGGTTTTGAGGAACTTGTTGACCACCTCTACCTGTCCATTGGACTGAGGGTAGTATGGGGAGGAAAACCCATGGGAGAATCCTAACCTGGAAGAGATTTCGACGAAGATCTCATTCTTGAAATGTTTTCCATGATCAGAGACTAATTGTAGTGGGACTCCAAAGCAGGAGATGATGTGATTAAAGAAAAACCGTGATGCAGTGTCAGCGGTGTTGTTGAAGGTAGGCATATATTCATCCGACTTGGTAAAGTAATCAATTGCCATGACTATGTATTTTTGTCCATTGCTAGACGAAGGGTCGCAAGTCATGAAGTCTATGCCCCATTTTCAAAAGGGGCTGACAATAATGACTGGGTGTAGAAGAGAGAGTGGCGCTCAAGCATTGTTGGCATACATTTGACTTTTGTTGCATTGCTTCACATCATGGATGCAGTCGTGAAACAACGTGGGCTCGAAGTAGCCTGCTTGAATGATTTTCTGGGGGGCGGACATCCCTGAGAGGTGGCAGTCGCAGGTGCCACTGTGGCAGTCATTCAAGACTCTATCGTCTTCGTCGATGGTCAAACATCGACAGAGTATGGTGTTGACCCCACGTCGATATAATATGTCTCTGATAAGGAGATATTGAGGGGCCTGATGGAGAATGCATCGACGATCGTCTGTAGAAAGATGGGGTCCGAAATTTTGGGTTCAGAGGTAGACAAGAAGGTCGCTGTACTAGGGATAATCCGAGGGGATGTAGAAGAGATGTTCGTTGAGGAAGTCCATGTTGACAGGTGAACTGGTAGTTTCTGAAGGAAATGTCGTAATGAGTTCGGTGAGGATGAGGGATTTATTTCTCTTGGGTTTTGAAAATTCGAGGTCGTACTCTTGAAGGATGACGATCCATCGGGAAAATTTATGATTAATTTTCCGACAACTGAGCAAGTATTGCATGGGGTTGGAATCTGCGACGACTTTGGTGGTGTGAAGCAGGATATAATGGCACAATTTTTGGACTGCGAGGACAACTGCAAGGGATATTTTCTCTTCATGATTGTACTTCAGGGGTGGCCCTGAAATATTTTTACTAATATAGTAAATTACATGCTCATGACCATCATCCCCTAGCTAGACAAGAACTCCTACCACTGAGACGGTTTGGGCTGATAAGTAGAGGATGTAGTTGCGATCCTAGTCGGGTGGAATAATTAGAGGGGCATTGGAGAGTGCCTCCTTTAAATCATCAAATGAAGCCTGGGCATGTTCATCCCATCGGAATGGGATATCATGACATAACAAGAGAAGGAAACAATGTGCACGAGTGGCCTAATCGGGGACAAATCAACGTAGAAAGTTAGCTTTGCCTTGTAAGCTTTGCAACTGGCATAAATTTCGAGGGGGGGGGGGGGNGAATTTTTATGATGGCTTGGACCTTGAGGGGGTCCACGATGATGCCACGCTAGGAAACGATGAACCCAAGGAGGTGTCGAGTGGTGACGCAAAATATGCACTTGAGGGGGTTCAAGATGATATTGTACTGTCGAAACCTTTGGAATATGATCCCTAAATCATCAAGATGTTGGGTGCATTTCTTGGATCGAGAGGTGAGGTCATCCAAGTATGCGAGGATGATATGGGCCAGATCATGGAAAATGTACATCATGGATCTTTGGAAAGTTGCACTAGCGTTATTGAGGCCAAAAAGCATGACACGATATGCAAAAGTATGGAAAGTTGCACTAGCGTTATTGAGGCCAAAAGGCATGACACAATATGAAAAAGTACCCCAGGGGGTAGTGAATGTGGTTTTGTATTGATCGAATGGGTGAATTTGAATTTGGTTGTAGCCAGAGAAACCATCCATGAAGGACAAATCCTCCTGTCCGGCACAATAATCGATAATTTGGTCGATAAAGGGCGTTGGAAAATTGTCTCTGGGACAGGCGTGATTGAGGTCACGAAAATCAGTATAAACTCGAATAGTGCCTTGTTTTTTGTTAACAAGGACAGGGTTGGAGACCCATGACATATATTAAATGGGGTATAGAAACCTTGCAATGTGTAATTTTTCAATTTCGGCTTTTATGGCCACCTCTTTGAATGGGTGTAGTGGACGTTTCTTTTGTTGTATAGGTGTGATATCAGGCCATGTGTCTATATGATGTTCAACAATAGAGGGATTAAGGATGGGAATCTCTGCGTATGACTAGGAAAAATTGTCCCGGTATTCTTGGAAGATATTTTTGTAAGCTGTAAGTTCTTCAGGAGAGCATGCGACACCTATGGTGATTTCCTCTATGATTCCAGGTTTGGCGGAAATATCGATTTTGACAGTGGGGGAAATGTTGGCCATGTTTCCTTCTTCAAAAGCGTTGGGGGTAGGGATAGGCTTATTGAACCAGTCTATATGCCCTGATGGGATAAAATCTTTGGTTTTGATTGCGTATATGGAGTTTTTGGTAGGAGGCACAAAGGATTCCTGTGAAAGAAAGAGCTTTTTGTGATGGAATAGATTCCATGGGAAATCGGGGGTGGTTAATTCCTTGAGGATGTCTTTAACGCAGTGGAATTGTCGAGAATATAGGGGATCCAGGGGAGTAACATTGGTGACTGTCACCATGTGGTTGGCTTCTGGTGGTGAAGAGGTTGGGGGGATGACGGAAGGGGGTTACGATGGTTTTCTCGACATAAACCAAATATCAAGATACTGTGGGTTGAAAATGGTAGTCGGGCGTAAAAGTTTTATGGGGAAATGAACCGGAGAATTGGGGGGAAAATCCTCATTTAGGCTATCCATGAACCATGGAGGAGTAGGGAGTGTCTTAGGCTCAGGAGAGAGGATATGAACAACATCAGGGGATGGAGTAAGGGTAATCACTGGTATCTTTGGTAGTGAGGGGAGTGTAGGATTTTGAATAAGGGATATTTGGAAACACCTGTATTCAATGATCATGGGACATTGGTATGTGAAATGATCAAGTGATTCATAGAGAGAGAAAGGACATCTCATACGTTCGGCACAATAATCGATAATTTGGTCGATAAAGGGTGTTGGAAAATTGTCTTTGGGACATGCGTGATTGAGGTCACAAAAATCAGTACAAACGCGAATAGTGCCTTATGTTTTGTTAACAGGGATGGGGTTGGAGACCCATGACGTATATGTGATGGGGTATAGAAACCCTGCAATGCGTAATTTTTTAATTTCGGATTTTATGGCCATCACTTTGGATGGGTGTAGTGGGTGTTGATTTTGTCGTATAGGTGTGATATCAGGCCATGTGTCTATACGATGTTCAATAATAGAGGGATCAAGGATGGGCATCTCTATGTATGACCAGGCAAAAATGTCCTAGTATTCCTAGAAGAGAGCTTTGTAAGTTGTAAGTTCTTCAGGAGAGCATGCAACACCTATGGTGATTTCCTCTATGATTCCAGTTTTGGAGGAAATATTGATTTTGACAGTGGGGGAAATGTTGGCCATGTTGCCTTCTTCAAAAGCGTCGGGGGTAGGGATAGGGTTATTGAACCAGTCTATATGCCTGATGGGATAAAATATTTGGTTTCGATTGTGTATATGGAGTTTTGGGTAGGAGGCATAAAGGCTTCCTGTGAAATAAAGAGATTTTTGTGATGGAGTGGATTCCATGGGAAATCGGGGGTGGTTAATTCCTCGAGGATGTCTTCGTCATAGTGGAACTGTCGAGAATATAGGGGATCCAGGGGAGTAACATTGGTGACTTCCACCACGTGGTTGGCTTCTAGTGGTGAAGAGGTAGGGGGGATGACACAAGGGGGTTGCAATGGTTCGCTCAACATAAACCAAATATCGAGATACTGTGGGTTGAAAATGGTAGTCGGGCATAAAATTTTCGTGGAGAAATGAACTGGAGAATTGGGGGGATTGGGGGGGGAAATCCTTATTTAGGCTATCCATGAACCATGGAGGAGTAGGGAGTGTCTCAGGCTCAGGAGAGCGGATATGAACAACATCAGGGGATGGATTAGGGGTAATCACTGGATCTTTGGCAGTGAGGGGAGTGTAGGATTTTGAATAAGGGCTATTTGGCGACACCTGTATTCAATGATCATGGGACATTGGTATGCTAAATGATCAAGTGATTCACAGAGAGACAAAGGAAATCTCATACGTTTGTTGATTGAGGTTGTGACATAGTGGATTTCAGTGACATGGGTTTGTGATGACACGGAAGGGGAGGGTTCTTTTTGAAAGCTCTGGCATACTACCATTAGTGTTTGGTGAAATTGAGGTAGTGTAGGGCAATGGTGGGTGTAATGGCCATATTATGAAAATATGGCACATGAGAATTTGATTCGCCGCCCTTTGTTACCTATAGTAGTAGAGGTAATACTAGGTGTACTGGATGAAGTGATGAGCGATGTCGTTGCTTGAGGGAGTTGAATTAAATTGTGTAGCTCGGGGAGAGAAGGACATTTATTGGTAGGGTGTACATCTTTCTCGCAGAGAGCACAAGGAGGTTGAACTCATGGGGGAAGTGGAGCGGTGGGCTCTTTCTTATTCCGTATGCCCCTAGTTGTAGTGGTGGTGTTAGTGAGTGGGGGTGAGTGTGGTGCAGTTGGAGTAAGTATTGGAATCTGCATCGGGATTCCATTTGTTTTGGGAGGGAGGGATGGTTGAGGGACCATCGCAGGTGGACGTAGATACCATACTGGAATCGCCAACACCATATTGGGAAGGGTAAGCATTGTGGCTACCTAGAAAGCTTGTACACCCTATGGGGGGTTAAAAAAGGGGATTTGAGTAATGGCTTGCGAGACTACCTCCCAAATCGGGATGTGGCCCTGGGGTAGGGTGGAATCAAGAACAGGTGGAGCTGGAGAGTTCTCAAGGGATTCTTGAGGGTGGAGCTCTATGATGAGTGGGACATCAGATAGTAAAGAAGTATCTATGGGAGGAAGGGTATCTCCGGTTTCAGTTCCATTAGATGAGATGCTGCATACTTGTGTTGAGGGATGTATGAGAAGTGGTGCCCCATGGTATGTCCCTAGCAAGGATGGGTCTTTGAAAATTTTGGGGCCCATCTCGATGAGTGGGTAGGCATCGAGATTAGTGTGGACAAAAGGTAGGATTTTATCGATGTTGGAGGAAGGGTTAGGCTCGTAATGTGAAACTTGATCGATGGTAATGATCTTCCTTTTATGGAGAAACATCATAGTGTGAAACACAGAAGAGGCCACAACCTTCATAGCATACATGTAGCTACGTCCTAACAAAATGTTGTAATCGATTGAAGCGTCGATAACTTCAATGTCAATGAGGATAGTCTTGCCCCCAAGTTCAACAGGGACATTTTGAAAGATCCCTTCAGGAGAGGATGGTTTTCCATCATAAGCTCTCAAAGTGATGGCGGATGGTATGATCTCGGGGGAGCCAAGTTTCTACCATACGATTTTGGACATGATGGATGTGGATTCACCTTCATCAATGATGCATCGATGAACTATGATGCTTCGAATTTTAACCAGTATTTGGAATGCTACCAGAGAGGGGAGACGAGGTTCCCCACTGTCGATATAATATGTGATGAGTCTGGTATGAACAGGGTCAACTTCCCCCAGGGAGGAAATTAATGACTTCTGTTGAGTGGGACAGGTTTGAAGGACTTCTAAGACTGACATGGATGTAGGAGATTGTGCCAAGCCATTGACCAGACTATAATTGTGTGCATCCCGATCTTGAGGGTTATTGACATTCTGTCGCAATGGGATGCGAGGAATACAAAGGGGTGTTTCAGTATTAGGGTGTGGAATCCTCAAAGGTGGTCCTGTTGTAATTGGAATTGCTTCTGAGGTAGTGGAAGAATATTCAGGGGATGCATTGTGTTGACGACTACACGTTTGTAGAAGGATTTCTTCCTCACTAGTGATGAGGATAGTGTGATCTGCAAGAGTTTCAGGGTTTGGATACTATCCCATCTATGGTGGGGCAAGGTGCATCTCTGGCTAGGTATTCATCACCCCTTGGTGTGGAATGGGGTTTTTCAACACGGCTAGGGGTGGTTTCTACACATATTTTTGTGGGGCCTATTGAGGGGAAGGCGGTGCTGGGGGACGTGGTCTGTTTCCAGATTCTTTCATCCATTTAAAGTCATCAATTTGGGGGCAATGGTGAGTATAATGTCCATACTCACCGCAAAGGGCGCAAGGGAAATTTTTTCCAGAGATTGTTGTTATTCTTCCCTTGGAATTTGTTGTTATTGCCCCCTTAAGGTTTTTGTTTGCCTTGATTCTAGTTTCCCCTGACAAGTTGGTTCTGTTGGGGGTGATTCCCTATGGGCCCTGGATTATTATTGTTTCATTTTTTTCCTTTCTTTTTGGCATTATTCAACTGATGGGACAAATTTTCTGTATTCATTTGTTCAAAATTTTGAAATTGTCGAATGGGAGAGGGATGAACAAAGTTAACCCTAGTGTGTGGTTGTTCTTATGGTGGAGCCATCGGCTATGGTGGGCTGGGAAATGGAAAGTACATATTATTATGTGGTGATGATCCGTAGGTTAAATAGGAAGGCATAGCACTTTCTCTAGTGCTTAGGGTGTAATTTGAGGTAGAGGGGTTACCATAACTTGGTTGAACAACCAGGCGCATTATGGGTGTCGTCGGGGGTCCACTTATGAGTGGAGGAGGTACAAAAGGATATGGTTGTTGATAAGGAGGAGGATAATAAGGGGGTCCTCCATATACCGGCTGATATTGAGGTGTACCATACATAGGTGTTTGTTGGGGGTGCAGATCGTGATGTGTTGTGGTACCAATCAATCCATCCGTTGAGTGAGACATCTTAGGTTTGTCCTGGCTGAATGGTACGGGTCTCGGGGCATCAGGTAGTATAGTGTATAAGTATCTTGACTGTGCATAAATGAGGTCATACTACTGAGCCTTTCTGATGGCTTCCTCTTCGGATTGGGGAAAAGTGGACGCCACATCTTTGGCAAGGAGGGAGACAAGTGATATGAGAAACCAATCAAGGCATTGTTGCTTGGTGGTTTCTTCTTTGCATAAACTACATCGTATACGCCATTTTTGAATGTGGTCAGTGATGTGAGTGGTTGAGGATTGTTTAAAATTGAAGAGTAGTTCGAGACCATTTTCATGGAGGATTGGTAATTGAAAGAAGGTCAAAAAATATTTTGCCAAGGATTAAAAAGTTACATGGGACCCTGATTTTTCGTCTACATACCACTTGGATAATGGGCCAATGAGTGTGCGTTGGAATAACCTTAATCGGAAGGAGTCGTCCATGATGTTGTTTGAAAAGAACCATAAGTGGAAGGTCATGACATGGTTGGCAGGGTCATCTCCTACCTTTCCTTCAAACTTGGGGATGTTTGGAGGTAGTTTGGTGGGCATTGCGGGCCATGTGGGGTCATGCAATATCAGATCATTTGTGAGATTTCTCAGATCCGATATGTTGAGGGAATCCAAGTATGGAATTTGAAGTGGTGGTGGAGGGTTAGTTCCAACCATGGTGTGAGTGGTGTGTGTGCCTGACCCGTGAGGGGGGTTAGGTGGGGTTGTACATCATCGTTGTGAAAAATTTCCCCCCTCGCTTCCTTGTAAAGGAGAGAGAGTGGATGGTTGACCTTGGGAAGTGGACCCAAGTAAATTGGAACCAATAAATGATGATACTAAGACCGTAGCACTCACAGGGGTGTGATAAGGTGGAGCCAATGAGTTTGAAAGACTAGGAATTCCCCCTAGAATAGGAGGGATATTTAGCAAGTGTCTGGAATGACGAGGATTCTGTGGGTCCCCTATGATGTTTGAATAGAAAAGTGGATGTGTGTAGATGGTGATGAGAGTAATAAAATGAACAAGAGTATTTGTTATAATTTTGGACCTTCATAATATATCTCACAATCGCATGTAATCACAACAACATCATACATAAATTAATTGATAAAGAAACATACATGTGGGTAGGTAGATTTAGTCCGCGTGGGAGAAAAAAGAAAACAAATGCTCATGTCATAAAAGATGTAACATCGTTCCTCTCAAAATAGCACCAGACCTTCCAATAGCACTCAAAAGTGGGGTACGAAGCCACCGGAAGAGGAACTAGTGAAGGATGAAACAATCAGTTATAATGAGGGATAGAGGGTGCATATCTCGAAAGAGATGGTGATATTTCCCAATAGCCACACAAAATATGATCAAGGTGCAATTGCAGCCCACATTTTCCACTTGGGTACATGTCCTAAAATTTGGTCACTAGGTACCTGAGTCAAAGTGCGACATTTAGATTTTCGGCCTTAGAAATGGGTCATGGGATGGATCCCGTCCAAGAGGTGAGTGCCTCAAGGGGGGAAAAATAGAACAACCGGGCCTCGGCCTTCGACCCTTCATGGGTATCTCCCTGCCTTATGGTGTAGGAACACTTGACTTGGAGGATTTAAAAGTTCCCTATTTGTCAACTTCTAATGTTTGAAGATGTGAGAACCAGATAATAGGGAGGTATTTGGATGCCTATTCCCGAGATCCTACCTAGACTAAGAAATTTATTTTGGCACCTCCTGTGGAGGAAAACTTGGTGAGTTTTTATAATTTTTTTAGATGTGGTTGTTTGAGATATTGGGGGTGTGAACCAATCTCGTTCAAATTAAGTGGGATTGGATAGTTTCATCAAGAAAAGGGTGGGGCATTTCAGAATCCATTTGGAGGAAACTTACTTCAACCTCCACGATTTGAGATGAAACTATTGTGAGTGAGTAGTGACTTTGTGTATGAACAAGTGATAAAGTGTGCCAAATTTTTAATAATTTAGGTGTCACCTTGTTACATGTGGACTTCATCTGGTCCTTACAAGTCTTGATTAACTAATTTACTAGATGCCATTGGTACAACCTTGTGGAATTTTAAAGTCCCTAGAGAACTAGAATGTGGACATATGGGTCCTTACCAATCCTTTAACGCCTGAGTGTGATTTAATATAAGAAAGATTCAAAAGACTATACTAGATTGTGGACATGTGGGCATGTATGGGCCTGTTACAATAACCTTTAAACTCCCCTAGTGATGTAATATAAGAAAGTAGCTTCAAAACTATCCTATATTTGTATCATGTGGGCATGTTTGGGCCCTTACAAATTTAATATGTGTTTGAAAAATAAACTAAGAAGAGTCCTGAGGGGGCTGTTTTCCTCTCCTAAAGATTTTGTCTTTAAGGGAGATGAAATTTTCCCTCAATCATTTTTCTAATTCTCAAGATCACTCTATGGCATGAGAGAAGATCATACTCAATGATTGACGTTCAATTTCTAGTCCCAATGCAATTGGTTATATATGTGATATAGAATGATTCCAACTTAACTTTAATCAAAGCAATCCATCCATGTGGAAAAATGAAAGAAAAAAGAGAATAAATATGGATTTTAACCCCCTAAGTGCCTATGTTTTGACTAAACCTTCATGTGGAGAGGGAATCTAAGTGTGGTGCATATTACAATTTTCATAGAATCAAGCTTAAGAAGGCTACGGGCCTTCAACATATCACAAAAATGCTTACAATGTTTGAATTTCTAGATAGATGCGCGGGTCGTAGAGTAGACAGAGGCGCATGTGGCGCCAATGCACAAATAAAAAATGAACTATTGGCACAGGTGCATAGAATGCACTGAGAAAAACAACGAGTTTAGTGCATGTGCTCAGAAGATGTGGATGTGGGTTAAAAAATCCGCGCATTTTCTGATACATGGCCAGGAAGAAAATTTTGGATGAAATTCTCTTAGCTCAGCTCCGAATTTAGCTTTTTGCAGGCAGGCTTGGGCCGGTTATGATTCTTGCAAGTTAAATAAACCAAAAAGAAGTGCTTAAACAACCCAAATGGGGAGGAAATTGATACCTATCCCCAGTGAAGCCATCAATCTGTTGTATCCTTTTTTTCACCTAAATGAGCAAAATAAGGACACTTGCAAGTTCAACTGAGTTAGCTGAACATGACATAAATGAATGCAGTAGTTAAAAACATCAAGCATGAGAAATAAAAAAACAAGTAAGCTAATAACAGTAAAAGAAACTAAACTAAAGTGAATAAGGATATTAGAACCAAAATTAACCAAACAATCGACCAATACTCATGCCACCAATGGATAGATTGTATTAGTGGGAAAACACCAAAGAGAAAGGGAGACTTATGAGTCCCCTCTTCCTCCAAGGGAGGGATCTTTAATCCCCAATGTGAGAGCTCTTATTACAAATAGAAAAATAGAAGGAAATGGCGAAGAAATACATAGCTTATTCACTCAAGAGGTGATGTGAATAGCTCAATGAAATGGTGCTTGTATGCTCCAATGAGGAAAGAGGTTCCTTGCAGAAGAATATAGGAAGCATAAAAATACAAGTAGATTCTTGGAAATATAGTGCACCCACGGCCTCTTTTTATAGCAAATCTTTGAGGAATTATTCAACCGGTCTTTAGTGTGAACAAGGAGCCTTTCAGGGCACCTCTAGGTCTTTGACCAACCCCCCACTCAGATTTAGTTTGGATTTGATGGTCAAATCGACCTGGGAGATGAACTAGAAGTTGGTGGGAGGCCGACTATAATCATAAATGGATCGTTCAGAGGTGTGCACGGATTTTTTCATCCACAGTCGCACATCGGGCGCATGTGCACTTTTACAACATTCTTTGACTGGTGCATGTGCGCGCGCTTCCCATGTATTCTGAGCACATGCTAATTTTATAACCAGTTGTATAGTTTTATGCCCTTTGGAAATGCATTTTTTGGGCCATGGATGAACTAATCGATGTTTGGAGATGTTGGATTCCTGTAACCATTTGCGGATGAAATTTTAGTGATAACAGACATCCCCATGCATCTCATCCAACAACTCATCAATCCTTTGTATGGGATACCTGTTTTTAGTGGTTTTCTTATTTAGTGCCCAGAAGTCAATGCACATGTGCATGGTCCCATCCTTCTTCTTGACCAACACAACTGAAGAAGCAAAAGGGTTGGAACTCGGTCTGATGTGTCCCATATCCAAGAGCTCTTTGATTGCCTTCTCTATCTTGTCTTTGTACTTATTTGGATGTATGTAAGGTGTGGTGATGACTGGTTTTTCTCCTTCCTCCAACTCAATGATATGCTCAAACCCCCTTTATGGTGGTACCCTTGGTGGAATAGGTCCAAACACCTTACTGTTTTTGTCAATGATCTCCTAAATCTCTGGTGTGTAGTGAACCTTGCCTTGTTTATCCACACGTGCCAAAATATTGCACTCAATTGCATACACTATCTCTTCCCTTTTGAAAATGGCCTCCATTCTCTTGGTCGTAACTACTTTGGCTGAGTTACATGTCATACCTTGGAGAACTACCTTTCGTCCACCCTCCTCCGTGAAAGACATCTCCATGGTATTTTAGTTGGTGTTAAGTGGCCCCAACGTACTGAGCCACTACAAGACATGGTGCTTCCACCTGCTACCTCCAACTTGAATCCTTAAAATTCAACGGTGGGTATATGCATCCTCTGTAGCAAGGTTGAGTCAATGAAGTTGTGAGAGGATCTCCCATCAATCAACACTCACACCTTATGCCCCTGCAAGACTCCTCTCATTCTGAAGGTGTTGTATTTGGGAACCCCACTAATGGATGCCAAAGTATCCCTCTCTTCTATTATACTATCATGCCCTATGGCCACCTCATCTACAATTTCGGTGGTGTCTGGTTCCATGTTTTGAATGTGGCCGAAATACTTCTCTTCTTCATTGTCTGAGGTCACCTCTATGTAGTGAACTTGGCCATGTCCCATGAATTTGTGGGATGGGTCCCATGGCTCCTTGCATGTGTAGCATAGTTGTTTCCTCCTTAATTTTATTGTAGTATTCTCATCCATCCTACCTCTTCCCCTGTCAAACCCCCTTTAGTCACGTCCCATCGGGTCCATTGGAGGTCTCTGATCTCTTCCTTCTGTGTTAAGAGATGGTATAGGCACAAATTTCAGATTTGTAGCTGGTCCTAGGTCTCTCGTCTTCCAGATAGCTTCTTGTAGGTTGGTAGGCTTAAAATCCTTTACCCAACCCTTCAAGGGTTCCATCAACCCCTCAGTGAAGAGCATCATGAGTTTGGTTGGTGACACATCCTACACCATGAATGCTAGCCTCTGGAATTACTCAATGTACACCTCTAGTGTTCCTATCTGTCTAAGCTGTGTGAGCTCCCGGAAATGTAACTCAGGATCCCCCTGGTCAAACCTGTCAATGAGTCTCTGAGTAAAATCTGTGTATGTCACTATCTGATTATGGACTAGTGTAGTCAATCCATGATACCACCAATCATGATCCTTTCCATCTAAGTACATGGTGGCAAACTTGATGGCTTCCATCTCCCTCATGGGGTTAAGTTGCAGATAAGTGTCCAACTTCTGTACCCATGCCTATGCTGTCATCTTGGTCATACCATCAAAGTAGGGAATCTCCATCTTCCCAGCCCTGTGCTCAAAATCATAGCTGCTTTTGTGGTTCGACCTAGGTTTGTTTCTGAATTTGAGTTGATAGTAATGATCTAAGGACATCTGCCTCTGAATTGTCATACTAAAATCGTTGTACTCTCTGGTACATTGGACCATCTTCTCAACACAGTCATCTAGTTCATGCTATGTAAGTTCATCTATGAATGTGGGCAAGTATGGTCTAGTAGTATCCATGCTACCTATCTGTCCATGAGGTGATCCCCCTCCATGAATCCCCTGAGAACGGTGATAGGGAATATGCTCTGAATGATACATGTTCTCTCCATGAGATCCGCTTATATCCTTGTTATGATAGGGAATATTCTTTGAATGATACATGTTCCCTCCATGAGATCCACCTGTCTCCTTGTTGTCATATGTCTCTAGAACTTTCCCCTTGTGAGTCATCTGCAACAACAATTTAGCTATCCTTGTCTAGTTCTCATCCACCTTCCTCAAGTTCTCGTCTACCTTCATCAACGTCTCAGTGATTTTGGTTTGTCCGTTACGATTTGCCTCATAGTTCTCTTGCAAGTGGATGACCAATTTACTTTCTGTTTGGTTTATGGATTTATGGAACTCCCATGCTAAGAAAGATAAGACATGGGGCTCAACGTCATCAATTGAACCCTCCATCTCAGCCTCTGTTTCACTTTCTTGTTTCTTCCTTTGTCCCACATAAATATTGCTAAACTTATGCATGCACTAACCCTCACAAAATGGGAGGATCAAAGCTCTGATACCACTGTAATGTTCCCAAGACAATTTTTTTGCTTGGGGGCACTAGCTAACCCCTGAATCAATTGTTTGTTTGTTTGTGTTTGTATGTTTGGCCACTGATATTTTGGTCTTAGTGTTTAATCAGTTATTCAGTTTCATTTATCAATATTTATTCAACACAATGCAAGATCTTCATCAATACAAAAGATATGGAACCACAAAACACAAATGTGACCTTTTATTATGAGAAGTAAGAACCTGATACAATATAGAAGTATATCTGAAATAACTTCATATGGCTCCAAGATAAATATATGAGTTGCTACAAAACCCTCTTGGAAATACGAGATAAGCGTCCCAAAGGTTGAATGGAAGATGAACGATCCAATACAAAATCTAGGGTTTGGCCTAACACTCACGCTGCTGGCACATCCTACTGAGAGAATATGAAGACCAAGGGTTTGTCCCTCCTGAAGAAGACTTTAAAATGCTACCAAACTCCACCAAGAGATATATCAGGGTAAGAGAAACCCCCTCCTGAAGTATGAAGCCCAAATATTGAATCCTCCTCCTCCAACTACTGAAACCCTAATCTGGTATGACCCTCCTAAAACCCTGAAATGCCAACAATTCAGCCTAGATGAATAAGGTCTCCAAATCACCTAAAAATATCTTGGATGATAGATCGAGAAACCATAATCCCCTAGGATAAGTTTCAAGAACATATTTGAGGTAGAGCCTCCTAGATCTGAGAATTACTGAATCTCCAAGATGACCTCCTTCCTTCAAAACCATCCCAACCTGTAGATGACAATCCAACCATAGTAACTCTTCATAAACACCTCCAAACTGATGAGCAATGTCATGCAAGAAAAACCCAAATGCTAGAATCTCCCAAGGCTTTGTCAATAAGTTGGATCGAACTTTTCCTCAAGAAATGGTGCACCCCTGCTAGAAATCCCTGAATAGTACGACCCTGCTGCTCTCCTGAATCGATGAAGGAACCTGTGATGAGTGTAGAATGGTGTGGGTGGAGTATTTTATCCCCGATACCATGCTTGGAACAAGTGAGTGGAATATTTCACCACTGAGTTTCTCTCTAGGGTTTGTAAACTCAAAACCCTCAAAACTGTGTGCTCAAGAGCTCAACAAGGAAATACCAAATATCCAAGATGAAGTGAAAGGTGCACCCTAGCATTCATTATACTTTCATTATGTTTCCCTGTTGAGTTAGTTTAACCCCCACGTTCAACCTTAACTCAACCTCCAATGTTCTAATTCTTTATTGAGTTACTTTTTGTTCTTTTCCCCTTTTCCTAAGTCAACTTCAAAATATAACATTAGTTAGGTTGACTTTTCCCCATGTTGTATGAGACTATGGTCTAGTGGGGATGCCTAGACCACTTAGTCTTCCCAGACCTCTTCATCAAGAGGTGGGGGACATCAAAATCCTCCCTAGAACCACCCTACCACCCTTATTGAAACTTACAAAACTTTACTTACTTGCTCTATCTCTAATATGGTCTGTTACAACTCCATGTCTCCTCGGCTTCTTCCAGCTTCTATGCTTTGTTCCACTTCTATACTCTGCTCTCTCTCCTTCTGTGCACTCTGATCCCTCTGTTCAACTTCTCTTCTTCATTTATATTTTGTGTTGTCTCTACATTCTCTATACTACACCTCTGATCTCAACTTCAGGTCATGTTATCCATCTGCTTCTACTGACATGCATAACTCTCGAAAAAGAACATTGTCTTCTTTGTTCTGCATGTCTTTCTCACACCTAGTCCTCTGCCATATCATCATAGCAATTCTTTGTCTTCTCTGGAGATTATGATGAATTTTTTCATCATCAGTGGTTGTTATCCTGATATTCTATGGCTTCTCTGGCAGTCGCAACTCTTTGTCTTCTTTGGCAGTTACAGTCAGTCGTTTTGGATTCTTTGGCTTCTAAACCCCTTCCTTCATGTGACCAATGGCGGTGACCATACGCCTATAAATAAGGCGCTTCATGACTCGCGACTTCAAAAATATTAGCATGAGACATCTCGATTCTCCTAACTCCTGATCTCTTAAGTGGAGCTTAGCGACACTAGCTCCTTCCTCTATTCTCTCTCCATGTGATCGCTAGCTGTGACTTGGGGCAAAGCACTTTGAGACTTCATGTTTTGGGTATTTGGATGTGAGCCAACCCTGACTCTCCCAAACTCTGAACTCCAGAACTCTGAACTAACGCATCGCGAGAACTAGCTCTGTTCTCGATATGACCTTAGGCGATGATCACATGTGACCACACGACTGCGGGCATGCCCAAAGGTGGTTTGAACTCGAAATAATTTTCTCCCCACAATTTACCTTGATCCTCCACATGTCCTTTCTCCAAAACCATGGTTTTGATTACAGCCTGCCATTAACTTATTAAAGTTTGCACACCTTCAATCCCTGCAATGCGACAGGACCATCGATCTCACGATATTGATGGTTCTCATGAACTAGCGGTTGAGATATGTCCTCTCAAGTTTTGTGGATCATGTCTAACCATACTACATCAACGAATGTGATTGATTCCAACCTTCTGGTCTTTGGGAGTTTCAACTCTCAAATCTCTCTTTTCCCATATGACAATATTCTGGAGTGGAAGATCTATTGACACTTGTCTCCCTGAATCTACGATCAGGATCTCCTCCGCGAGTCCATCCTTTGGGACTTTCAATTCTCAAACTATGCTTTCATGCGTACATCAATATTCTAGAGTTGAAAATCCACTGACACATGTCCCTCTTGGATTAACGGTAAAGATATCCTTCGGGTCTTCAGACTTCGAAGATTTCAAATCTCAACTTCTCGTTTCTTCTAACTGGATCTCTTCCGAAATGGAAGACTTGCTGACATATGTCCTCTTTAATCCAACGAGTATCCTCCACTTTGGGACTTCGCCCTTCGACATTCTCAGATTTTAGTTTCTCCTCGCTTGGATTCCCTCCGAGCGTTTTACTCAGAGATTGCGATGTAGTGACACATGTCCTCTTGTAGATTGATGACGCCCAGTTGCGTCAGCTATTCGGGCTTCGAAAATTTCAAGCCTTTGTCCTTCGTGTTTTTCAGGAGTATTTCTGCTCGAATGCATAATATTCTAACATGTACCCCTCCTAGTGATCAACGACCAGGTTCTTCTTCAGGTCTTCGACGTTCGAGACTTTGGGAATTTATTCTAATCGCTGGTGGTAAAACTCTCATAGTGACGTAGCTTGATTACGTCACTTGATGACATGTCACGAGCTGAGTAGATGGCGCATGTCACTCATATTCTTGATTTGCACATACCTGAAATGCCAATTCAACTTGACACTTGTCATTATCTGATTACACCATGTGTCCTTGCTGACGTGGATCTCCTCATGTGGCACATGTTCTTCTCCTGGATCTAACGGTTGTCCTAACTCCCAAAATTTATCTTATATCGATGATTGAGAGCGACTTCGGACCTTCATCCTTCAGGAATTCGTGAAATTTATTTTCCTTCCTAACCACAAACTCCCGAAGTGATTCGCTCCAGAGTTGTGGATCGTGCACCACCTGTCAGTCTTGACAATGGACGGTCGCTTCTTACTTCAATACTTCAGGACTTTGAGAAGTCAACTCCACTACGCTCATCTGAAGGCTTAACCTTTGTGCATTTATCTCTGGATCCAACGAATTTTGATCCTCGATGCTCAGATCCAACAGATCAGATATGTACTTATCCTCTACGCTTCCTCTAGTCACTAGACACTGATCTAACAGTCATCGCATTTTCTCTAGATTCGATGGTCCTTATTCATTTAGGATTTTGGGCTTCGGGTATTTTGACTTTCAATTTGCCAATTATTCTGAAGTGATATTCCCTGAGTAGTAACCTCCTCACAAATTTTGACCTGAACCAAATGTTGTTCGTCGATCATGTTCTTAGGTCAATGGCTTGATCTATCTACAATGCTAATCTTCTAGCTTATCCTATCCTTCCACTTAGAATTATCCAATGGTTATCATGTATTTAGGATCGATGATCCAATGACCACTTTCGTTCTTCCTCCTGATATTTATCGCCTTCTTCTTCACCTTTTGTTCTTGCCATCAATGACAAGCACACTCTTCCTGTAAACATGCCAAAAATCTCCCCATTTGACATTGATGGTAACCCTGAAAGGATACAAAATTGTTCTTAGACCTCCAACTATAGCATCCGGACAACACCTTTTTCTCCTCCTTTGACATCAATGTCAAAGAAAACATAGAGTGACTCTATGCTCCCCCTGATCAGATAGACTATTTATCTTGATAACAGGGTCACTCCCAACTTTTGGCGTAGATAGTTTAACTGATCTCTTGCAAGTGGTTTAGTGAAGATATCAACAATATGATCTTTGGATGGAATATAATGCAAAGAATCAATAGTGTTGGTCACCCGTTCCCTCAATAAGTGATACTTGATGGGTATATGAATTGTCGTGGAGTCAAATACAGGATTCTTCGACACACTAATTTCACTCGTATTATCACAATGAATTGGGATCAGTGCAGTATATTTTACCTCCAAGTATGCAAGTGTCTGATTCATCCAAAATACTTGGGTACAACAAGTGGCAGTTGCAATGTATTCAACTTCTGTAGTTGATAAGGAAACACAACCTTTCTTCTTGCTCAACCATGCTACAAGGGAATCTCCTAAGAAGAATGCACCTCCACTCGTTCTTTTCCTTTCATCCATGCAGTTAGCCCAATCAACATCTGAATATACTGATATTTGAAAATTTTGATTCTTAGGATACCATAGGCCATAGTTCATTGTTCCTTTCAGGTATCTGAATATTCTTTTAACAACTAACACATCACTCCATTTAGGTGCAGACTGAAACCTTCCTACCATTCGAACAACATGCATTATGTCTGGACAGGATGATGTGATGTACAATAGGATGCCTATCATATACCTATATGAACTCTAATCAACATCAGGTGAGTTATCATCCTTGCTTAACTTCCATCCAGTGACCATAGGTGTGCTCATAGGTTTAGAATCTTCCATTTGAAACCTTTTCAACATTTATCTTAGATATGTTTCCTGAGAAAGAAATATTCCTTGAGACCTCTAAGTAATTTACAGACCAAGAAAAAATGACATCTCCCCTATCATAGACATTTCAAATTCAGACAGCATGGCAGAAGCAAACAATTGTACCAATGAAGCATTATTACTACCAAAGATGATGTCATCTACATAGACCAACACAATGAACAAATCATTACCCTCTGTTTTGATATATATATTGTTGTCAATTGTTCCTCTCTTGAACCCATTATCTTGAAGATATCCAGACTGTAATACCAGGCATGAGGAGCTTGTTTCAACACATATAAGGATTTCTTCATCTTGTAGACAAAGTCAGGGTTATCTGATAGTTGGAAACCCTCTGGATGTTCCATATAGACTTATTATTTTAGATATCCATTTAGAAAAACTGACTTTACATCCATTTGATAGACTTTAAACTGTTTATGACAAGCATACGCAAGAAACATTCTAATAGCTTCTAATCTTGCTACGGGCGCAAATGTTTCATCCAAATCCTGTCCTTCTATTTGATTATATCCTTTGCATACCAATCTAGGCTTATTTCTTACAATATTTCCTTGTTCATTCATCTTATTTTTGTAGACCCATTTGGATCCTATTGCATTTTTATTTTTTGGCCTAGGAACGAGTTCCCAAGTGTCATTCTTTTCAATCTGGTCCAGTTCCTCATTCATTGATTTTAACCAATTTACATCTTGACTGGCTTCATTAAAGTTCTTGGGTTCCACCATGGATATGAAGGCTATATGTGATTGCTCGGTGTCTTTGATTATCCTCCTCCTAGTTTGTACACCTTTGTCTTTCTCACCAATTATCTAACTTTCAGGATTATTCTTTTGAGTAATTCTGGAGGAAGGATTTGATGCTGATTTTTGTCTCGAATCTTCTTATTTGGGTGTCTCTTCTCCCCATGATTCATCATCTTCTCGCGACTCTGATATTTTTTGTTCTTCATTTTCATTATTCTCATCATATTTTTCATCTGGCTTAGCGCTTATTCTCTATTGATCTTTTACATGATCTTCTTCATCAATTCAAACATCAATACAATATACTAATATATGCATTCTTTTGTTAAAGCATATGTATCCTTTACTGTTCATTGCATATCCTAAGAAGATACCTTCATCATATCTACTATCAAATTTTCCCAGATGATCATCATTATTCTTGATGTAGCATTTACTTCCAAATCCTTTGAAGTGCTTGATTGATGTAGGTCGACCAAACCATAACTCATATGGATTTTTATCATTGTTCAGCCTTATATGCGCTTTGTTTAGAATATGAACATTCGTGTGAACAAGCTCCACCGAGAAGGTTTATGAAATGTCCCTTTCACTCATCATATCCCTTGCCATCTGCTGAACTAATCTATTTTTGTGTCCTACAACTCCATTTTGTTAAGGAGTACCTGGAATAGTATATCTCTTTTAATTCCATGTCTGTCACAAAGTTATTTGAAATTTCTTGACATAAATTCTCCTCACATGTTTGAGCGAGTTTCGTTTAACTTCCTTCTTGTTTGATTCTCAGCTAACACCTTAAATTTTTTTAACTTCTCAAACACATCATATTTTTCTCTCAGAAAGGAAGCCCACATAAGTCTGGAGAAGTCATCAATGACTAGCATAAAGTAGCATTCTCCTCCAGTTCCTTCCTTTCACGATGGTCCACACAGATCCATATGAACAATATGAAGTGGTTTCTCTGAAGATGTGAAAATCTTCGATTTGAATTGAGCACGAGTCAACTTCCCCATTTGAAAGGATTCACATAAAGAGTTATTAGGCTTAGATATTATTGGAAGGTCTTTCATAGCGCTTTCATTATTTAGTTTGACAATATGATCAAAGTTCATGTGTCCAAGCCTTCTATGCCATAGCCAACTTTCATCAAATTTTCTTAAATGACATTTCTCCTTATCTTCCTTCAGAACATATACATTGTTTTCAGTTTTAACCCCTTTTTCAATCAACTCTCATGCGTTTACTGTATTTATTTTACAATTCTTGGCAGTGAAAGTGACTTCACATCCTCTGTCACATATATGACCGAAACTAAGAAGATTATGCTTTAAACCATCAACAAATAATACATCTTGAGATTTTCTTCTTCCATAAGCTTACTAGACCTTTGCCTCTAATTTTTCCTGGAGCATCATTTCCAAAGGTCACACTCCCTGATTTATTTTCTTTTAGTGATAGGAACTTACTTTTGTCACCAGTGATATGATTGGAGCATCCATTGTCAATATACCATGGGTCTTTTTGTCTTTCAGTTGACAACACTAATCCACACTTGTTATCTTCATTCTTCTTCCAAACCTTGATGTTTTCAGCTCCGTGATTTGAATCTGGCTTATAGTTCTTTAAGAGACAATTTGTAGCTTTATGCCCATAATTATAGCAGATGTGACATTATGGTTCGTTGAATAAAGGATCATAACAATTGTTATGTTTAATCTGCATCTTTTTTCCAACCATCACATGATTTGCAGTCTGTGGTTATTTTTCACTTTGCTGTCTCATTCTTTGTTGTGGAAGATATTTATTCCTTGGCTATCTTGATTGCTCATGTCTAAATCTTAAAGAACAATTTACAACTTTGTGGCCAAAGTTAGAGCAGTAAAAACAATATCCATAGAAAGAATATTTGTACCTAGAAAATGGATGTCTTCTTTGAGCAGGTCGATTTCTTCCATGCTGATGATTTCCTTGAGAAGAAGGTGTATTATTTCTTTGTTCTATAGATTCAGTCATGGTATCTTTTCCTTCACTCCTCCTTGGCAGCGGATTCCCTTCCTTTGTTTTTGCAGGTTTGTTGTTGTCAATGGTTGTAGATTTGACAAACTTGATGGATTATTTGTTGCTTGACTGACCACTACTTGTTCCTTCTTTATAACCCAAACCAATTTTCAAATTTGAATTCCTTTGCCGATTCAAAATGGAGGCTAATCCTTCTGAGGCTTTAATACTTGTCAGATTTTGATGATATAAGGCCTAGAATTTCTCTAGATCTTTTCTGACAATCACTACTTCAGCTTCCAATTTTTCACCTTTTGTTTCGGCTTCCTTCAATTGTTGTTTTAGGATGTCTTCAATATTCTTAGCTTCTTCTAAGCTAACCTTCAACAGAGTAATTTCTCCAGTTGGTTCATTGCATGTTTTCTCATACCTAGGAAGTAACTATTTTTTTTTTCTTTTCTTTTCTTTTCTCTAAGTCTATCAATCTCTTCCATGACACTGGAAAGTTCTCCTTCAAGATCTACTACTGCTTCACAATCAATGAACTTAATTCTTGTATCCTCAGTGTTTAGATATTCTAAATCTATTAGCATGATATCATTTATTTTATCTTCAATAGAAGAGTCACTTCTTTCATCATTTGAGGGATCATCATCATTGTTTACACAAAGGCTTTTCTTCTTAAAATTATTCTCTTTATAGACCTTCTTGTGTTTGTTCTTCTCTTCATTGTCATATGTATGATCCTTTATTTTGTGAGGACACTTAGATGCAAAATGACCTATCTTACCACAGTTGAAACATTTGAAGGGAAGTTTACCTTTGTATTTTCCTGATCCTTTCTTCAGTCTTCTCACAAAATTTGCTTCTATCTCATCTATCTCAGAATCTGTGTTTTTATATACTTTAAAATATGCCTCTCTTGTAGTGGATTTACCTTTGGTGATTCTCATTTCATCAACACTTAGGGCTCCAAGAATTTGATCTAGTGTCAATGTTTTGAGATCAACTATTTCCTCTATAGCAGAGACCTTTGAGTTAAATCTACCAGGAAGAGATCTTAATATTTTCTGTACTAGAAAATATTCATCTATCGTTTCACCTAGGCATTTCATAGTGTTGAAAAGTTCTTCTATACATAATAAGTAATTACTGATAGTTTTGTCTTCATCCATTTTTAACTGCTCAAATTTCGGTCTACGAGTCCGAAGTTTTGCATCTTTCACCTTTTCATTACCTTCATAACTACTTATCATCTTGTCCCACATAACTTTTGTTGAGTCACAGTGCATGGCTTTGACAAACTCGGCTTCAACAAGTCCACTGAGGATGGAATTCATTTCTTTTGCATTAAAACTAAACTCCAGCTTATCATCTTTTGAGGCCAAGACTACAAGCTTCACATATCCCATTTCAACGACATCGCAAACATCAGCACCCAAAGACATTAAATGTGTTCTCATCCTTATTTTCTAGAAGGAAAAGTTTGTTCCATCAAAAAGAGGGGGTCTATTAGTTGAACTTCCATCATGACTAGTCATGTTCAAGATTGTGGATCTACCTTTGATCAAAGGAACTGGCTCTGATACCAATTGTTGGAAATATACTTGAGAGGGGGGGCGGGGGGGGTGAATCAATTATGTAAATAATCTTGAAACTTTTCCCGTTATTTTATGATTCTCTCTAGAATATTATTTAATGTGTTGCTGATAACTTAACATGCGTAGATATACAATATTTGATCAATCACACATAATACATAGAGACACTGATTTTCATGAGGAAACCCATAAAGTGTGAAAACCTCTTCTTATTAGGATGTCAATCAAGCTCCAACTTTCATGTACATCACAATATTTGAGCTCCAACTCAAATATGAGGCTACAACCTATGATAGAAAGCTACAACTTGTAGAGAGCACCAACTCTCATATTTCTCTAGCACCAACTCTCTGGTTTTTCTAGAACCCATTAGATGGAATCAACAACTCCCAGAATATATTCTAGCACCAAGTAGAATTTAGAGGACTGCAATCCTCCCTAACACCAACCTATCACCCTAATTGGAACTTACAATACTTTACTTACCTTCTCTATCTCTGATATGGTCTATTACAACTCCATGTCTCCTCAGCCTCTTCGAGCTTCTATGCTTTGTTCCGATTATATACTCTCCTCTCTCTCCTGCTACGCACTCTGATCCCTATGTTCATCTTCTCTTCTACATTTATATTCTTTGTTGTCTCTGTATGCTCCGTACTATGCCTATGATCTCAACTTCAGGTCATGTACTCCATCTACTTCTACTCACATGCATAACTATTGAAAAAGAACATTGTCTTCTTTTTTCTACATGTCTTTCTCATGCCCAATCCTCTACCATATCATCATAGAAAATATTCGTCTTCTCTGGAGATTATGCTGAATTTTTTCATCATCAGTGGCTATTATCCTGAAATTCTATGGCTTCTCTAGTAGTCACAACTCTTCTTCTTCTCTAACATTGACAGTCAATCGCTTTGGCTTCTTTGGCTTCTAAGCCCCTTCCTTCATGTGACCAACGACAGTGACCATACTCCTATCAAGAAGGTGCTTCATGACTCACGAATTTGGAAATATTAGCATGAGACATCTTGATTCTCCCAACTTTTGATCTCCGAAGTGAAGCTTAGTGATGCTAGATCCTTCCTCTATTCTCTCTCCACGTGACCGTTCGCTATGACTTGGGGTCAAGCACTTCGAGACTTCACATTTTGGGTATTTAGATGTGAGCCAGCCTTGACTCTCCTGACCTTTGAACTCCTGAACTATGAACTAACGCATCATGAGCACTAGCTCTGTTCTCGATATGACCTTGGGTGATGATCTAATGTGACCACACGATTACGGGCACATCCAAAGGTGGTTTCAACTCAAACTACTTTTTGCCCTACAATTTACCTTGAGCCTCCACATGTCCTTTCTCAAAAACCATGGGTTCGATTGTGGCCTGCCGTTAACTTATTAAATTTCGCACACCTTCAATCCCCACAATGCGATGGGACTGTCAATCTCATGATCTTGATAGTCCTCCTGATCTGATGGTTCAGATATGTTCTCTCAAGTTCTTTGGATCAGATCTAACCTTCCTAGATCAACGACTGTGATTGACTCTGGCCTTCCGGTATTCGGAAGTTTCAACTCTCAAATATCACTTTTCCCATATGAAAATATTTCGAAGTGGAAGATGTATTGACACTTGTCTCCCTGAAGCTACGATCAGGATCTCCTGCATGAATTTGGACTTCGGGACTTTCAATTCTCAAACTCTTCTTTCCTCCATATGTCAATATTCCAAAGTTAACAATCCACTGACACGTGTCCCTCTCAGATTAACGATTGAGACCTCCTTCGGGTCTCTAGACTTCGAAGATTTAAAATCTCAACTTCTCATTTCTTCTGACTGAATATCTTCCGAAATGGAAGATATGCTAACATTTGTCCTCTTTAACCCAACGATTATCCTCTGCTCTGGGACTTCACCCTTCGTAATTCTGAGATTTCAGTTTCTCCTCGCTTGGCTTCCCTTCGAGCATTTTATCGGGAGATTGCGATCTAGTGACACCTGTCTGCATTTTATCGGGAGACTGCGATCTAGTGACACTTGTCCTCTCATTGCTCAACGGCTCCTAGCTACTTTAGTTATTTGAGCTTCAACAATTTCGAACCTTCTCCTTCATGTTTTCCCATAGTATTTCCACTCGAATGCGTAATCTTCTGACACGTACCCCTCCCGATGATAAATATTCAGGGTCTTCTTCAGGTCTTCAGTGTTTGGGACATTGGGACTTTTGTCTAATCACTGGTGATAAAAATCCTGAAGTAAAACTCCCGCATTGATTTATCTTGCGTACGTGACTTGATGACATGTTACGAGTTGAGTAGCTGTCGCGTGTCACTCAGATTCATGATTTGCATGTACCTGAAATGTCGATTCAACTTGACACTTTTCATTATCTGATTGTGTCATGTGTCCTTGCTGACATAGTCTTGCTGACATGGATCTCCTCATGTGGCACATGTTCTTCTCCTAGATCTAATGCTTGTCATAAATCCTGAAATGTATCTTAGATCGACGGTTGAGAGCGAATTTGGACCTTCATCCTTCGGGACTTTGGGACATTTCATTTCCTTCGCAACCACAAACTCCTAAAGTGATTTGCTCCGAAGTTGTGGATCATGCGCCACCTGTCAGTCTTGATGATGGATGGTCTCTTCTTACTTAAATACTTTAGGACTTTGACAAGTCTTCTCTCCTATGCTCATCCCAAGGCTTAACCTTTGTTCATTTATCTCTGGATATAACGACTGTTGATCCTCGATGCTCAGATCCAACAGATCATATATGTACTTCTCCTCTGCACTTCCTATGGTCACTAGACGCTGATATAACGATCATCTCATTTTCTCTAGATCCAATGGTCCTTATTCATTTCGGGTTTCGGGCTTCGGGTATTTCAAATTTCAGGTTGCCAATTCTTCCGAAGTGATATTCCTCGAACAATAAACTCCTCACAAATTTTGACCTGAACCAAATGTTGTTCATCGATAATGTTCTTATATCGATAGATCAATCTATCTATGGTGTTTTTCTTCTATCTTATCCTGACCTTCCACTTAGAATGATCCAACGGTTGTTGGGTATTCAGGATCGATGATCCAACGACTGCTGTCGTTCTTCCTCCTGAACTTTCTCACCTTCTGCTCCACCTTTTGTTCTTGCCATCAATTACAAGCACACTCTTCCTGTAAATATGCCAACAAAATATACACAATACAATAGAGACACAGATATACATGGTTCACCCAGTGTGGGCTATGTCCACCATAGAAATTTCTAGGTCATTCCTTTATTATTATCCAACAAATGAAGGGAGACAACCTGCAACAAACCCGCTGTAACTTCCTCTTCTTCCTCTCATAGTCTCCTCTCTTAGAATACAATATTCTCCATGATACATATCCACAATACATTTCCCTCATAAAATAGGGTTTCCTTCTAGGGGAAAAAACCCTAACATAACTTCTACCATTAGATCTGCGACCTTATAATGAATGGTCTAGATTTACTATGAAATTACAATATACATTTAGAAGGAAAATTTTCCTTCAGGGGCTTCACCCCTGAACCCCCATCAAAGAATGTTATCCCCCAAACACTCGCTGGGGGTTTGCTTGTCCCCAGACCCCGCAGAGGGGGTAACCCCCCTCTGCACTCCCTGTGTGGAGGAGTGTATATTCTTCCAGGGTGTAAAGTCTTGATGGGGTATAAAAATGGCTGAAAACAAAGACCTCTAAGTCAGTAAGATAATCAAGCTCCACAACCAACATGAAGGACATTATGATTTATTGGTCATGCCCTTCGACCTATGTAATGCACCTTCTACCTTTCAAAGTCTCATCAATCATGTCTTACTTCCTTTCCTCCATCATTTTTTATTAGTTTTCTTTGATGATATCCTCATCTATAGTAAAAATTGGCAAGCCCATCTGGACCATGTTGATCAAGTATTACACTTAGTGTCTCTGCACAAGCTCTTTATCAAATAGTGTAAATTTTCTTTTGGAGCTTCTGAAGTAGAGTAACTAGGCTGTATTGTTGGTCAGGATGGTGTCCATGTGGATCCTAAAAAAATAGAATCTATGAAGGATTGGACTCATCCTAAAAATATTAAAAGTTTGAGAGGTTTCATGGGTTTAAGAGGATATTATCCCAAGTTTGTTAAAAATTATGAAAGAATTACATCTCCCCTCATGACTCTCATTAAAATTAAATCCTTCAGTTGGATTCCGATAGCTAATCAATCCTTCCAAGCCTTGAAAGAGGCTATGTGCGTGAATCTTGTTATGCCATTTCTCAAATTCACCAAGAATTTTGTTCTGGAATATGATGCTTCTAGGAAAGGTAATTGGGGCAGTTCTCCTGCAAGATTGTAGACCTTTGGATTTCACTAAAAAACAACTATCTTAGAGATGCTTGGGAAAATATACCTATGAAAAGGAAATGTTGGATATTCTACATGCAATGGATCTCTAGTGTCCTTACTTCTTGGGTAGCACTTCCAAATTAAAACAATTCATTATAGCCTCAAATATTTCTTGGAATAATGAATTTCATCCCTAGAGAAACAAAAGTGGGTTACCAAAATGTTTGGTTATGATTATGAGATCATTTACAATAAAGGAAAAGAAAATGTGGTTGTTGATTCCCTTTCATGTAAATATGAAGATGGGTCCCTCTTCTCACTTTACTTCATTGTATCATATTGGTTAGAATCAGTTTGCCAAGAATGGTTCCACGACCCCAAATTGTCTCACCTAATCCAACAATTGCAACAATATCCTCATGCATCTTCAAGATATTATTGGCACAATGAGGAGATTCACTATAAAGGTCACATGTATTAAGAAAAAAATATTATCTTATATCCACTGTGCTCTCTGAAATTCATGCTTCAACAATATTAAGTCATTTAGGTTTTCACAAGACATTTGAAAACAATTCTCAAGTGCATGGAGCCTATAGCCTACAAGTTCTCTCTCCCTAGTCACTCTAAGATCCATATTTTTTTTCATGTTTTTTTCTTGAATGAAGTGATTGGAACCAAGTGCCAGACTCAAACTAGTCTTCCTGAATTGGATGAATAAGTTTCCATTTGGTTTCACCCCAAGTAATCTAGGACCATCGTGAGCATCGTCTTCGTCAGTGAAAAATCAAGGAAATTTTAGTTTAGTGGAAGGATACACAACTAGATGATGCCACATGGGAGTCAACTGCCATTCTACAAAAAATTCCACATCACAGTCCTCAAGGACAAGGATATTTTTCCAAAGGGGAGGGCATGTTAAGGTTCTAACCTCCCTAATCGCTCAAGTAGATAGAAAAATATGTTTTCTATGTAATAAAGGGTGACATTAGTATATAAGGCCTATATAATAAAGTGAACACGTCTAATGTAATAATACTTAATAGAAGGTTGCACTTTTATAAAGATATTCTTTTATAATGTTCTCTATAATATTAAAATAGTATAAATAGGAGTAGAAAGCATGGAAATGTTTTTTCTTGAGAATCATTGTGTACTTGACCTCTTCTCTATTGGAGGTTGCACCCTCGAAGATGAAAGTGAAAATGGATATTGATATAATAAAGGTATCATTTTTGGAATCAATTGTGTCATTGTGTGTTAGCCTCTTACTCATATTCAATCATGAATTACTAGTATACCACATTTGTATATTTCACACACTAGGATATAGTATTTATCTTAAGTGTGTTTCTAAATTCCTTTTTAACTCCTACCTTATCTCCTGATGAGGTGTCAATGTGAGAGAAGAAATAGCCGACTCTATCAACTAGACCTTCCAGTGAATTAGCCAAGTCAACGACAATAGTCGGTTAGGAAAGTCATTCAAATAGACAATTAGAGTCGACCGACTGAAAAATTAGGAAATGTAACTAACTAGTAACTGTACATCACACATATATATACATGATTATGTAATGGAAAGACAAAGAATGTTTTGACTATACAATAAAATGCATTGAGGGTTATCCCACTACTTGTGTATGACTATCTATTTCTATATATGATGTTGTAATGTGTATTTCTCTGTGTAAGGATCTATCAGTAACCTTCTCATACTTTCCCTTAGACTAAAACATTGGTTATGTTACCAGTATTTATGAACTTGGGCATGCATAATAGAATGAAACATATATGTTAACCTTAGAGGACATTCATGAATGGTGGGAGCGTAAAATTACCAACTATATAAAAATTATGTAAGGAGAAAATGATTGACACTAGCCGAAGAACACACTCAGTTCTCCTCAGAGACACATGAACATTTCCTAGAATCCATTCCAAGAGAACTCTACGAATATCTCAATCAATCTAATGCACATACTCACTCCCGATGAGAAATTGATGCACAAAATCATAAAAAGAGGGAGAAAAAACCTTAATGAGTGGTTCGAGAAGATTGTGTGAGACAATATTGAAGAGAAAGTGATTGAATATAGAGAGTTAGTCCAAACCATCAAAAACAATTTTTATATAGAACTTCACGATGGGTTTCTTTCCAATGTCATGTCCTTACTTCATAAGTTCCTCTTAGACAGGGATCTGGGGACATTTTAGAATACCGACCCCTGCTAAAAAATCCTCCTTCGAACAAAGGATAATTTTAAGGATGGAAATTTATATTAAAATGTAGAAAACTAGGATAATATTACTAGTCGTTAATATGCAAAATGTAAAATGTTTGGCGAAAGTTTTGTAAAAATATTCAAATTTCTAAGGATTTTATACAGTTTCAATAAAATTTTGGCAATTTTTAAGGTAAAATAATTTTATTCTATGGAATTTAGGTGAATCATTTTTAGAAAAAATGGAAATTGGAGAATCTTTTTTTGGGAAAAACCATGGAAAATTATCCGAATGGAGAAATTTAGCCCCTAAAATCATCTATGCTTCAGACTCTAATTGGAAATAAAAACAAGACGAGTGGGAACAATTTTTGGAATCAAATTGCAAAGGTAGTAGAGAATCTTGGGAACACTTCTTGAATAAATTAATAGAGAAAAAATGATGAACACTATCGACCATGAGTAAGTCAGACTGACGTGGGGGGGGGTTGGATGATCCGTGAGATGATATAAGTTGAAGTCAAAGTCGAAGCACACCCGAGTTAAAAATGTTATAAGTTGAGAGGAATATAAATGAAGCAATGTGAATTCTGCATGTCAATTGTATACCCATAAACCCTCAACTAATATACAAAACCTAGAGTGGGACAAGAGGAAAAATATACGAGAAGATTTCTAAAATGAGAGGGTTCATTGGAAATCTCATAGAAAACCTTGTTATAACCCTAAATTGCACTAGACATGATTACCTAGCATAAGGCCATATCAGTTTCCTTCTTCGCCAAGCCACTACTAAACAACTTCTTAAAAAACACCCTTTTTGAAGGCATAAGAACCCTGCTCCACTAATGCACAAGTGTGTATGCTGGCTAACCCACTACAACCCGCGTATACCTAGAAAGAACAAAAAATGGAAAGTTGCAGACGGAAGACACAGTTTTGGGTAAGTTAACTAAACCATTTGACCAACCATAGCTGGTCTCTCGACCAAATACCTAGCCCTTTCTAGCCTATAAAAGAAGGGGTGGGGGTCCCATTTGGAAGGAGGAAAAAACATAGCAAAGAAACTATACTCGATTTAGCATTCCCCTTGCCCCAACCTTTTTCAACTATTGTGTGAAGAGAAGCATAAACAGAAGTAGTTGGAGCACAGTTGAAGAGGATCCCAAGACCATATTCGAGGAGCAGTGGCTGATCTCACTATTGTAAGGTTACTCTTGTGAGATTAATAAAAGAAGTACTTTTCCTGTCCCGCCATATGAAATTGCCAATATTTAAATTAGATTATATTTTGATAGAATCTCTAACCCATTAGTTTATAGATCATATGCATGTGGAGTTATTTGTTTGTCTTTGATGAATGTAGGTCAGCGTTGGGAGGAGAGTTACAGTCAAGGAGCGACCAAGCATTAAAGGGATAGACATCAAACACATAAACTAAGGTATAGTAACTTGATCTCTTTAACCTTGTATTTACATATGAATAATGGGATTTATGATTGGGATGTTGCTAAGAAGTAGGAGACTTTAGGTCATTTTTGCATGCATGATAAAACCCTTAATGCTAGTCTGTAGGAGGGATTTCCCACCCACAACAGTATTGGCGACTATACTAGGGAAATCTCTAAGGTTTTTGGGGGTACTTATTGGGTATTTTAAAATTGGTTTTACTACCTTTTTTCTGAGTTTCTGCAAAAGTCTGAGCTAATAGGGATTTTGGTCTTCCATACCAGTACTCCCTGCTTCCTTGGCCTGACTATTTTTTATTTTTTCGGGAAGCCACATAGGCATACGCAACCTGCATAAGGTCTGCCTGCGTATACACATGCCCTGACTTCATACAACCCGCGTACATACGCTGGCTACTGAAAGATCAGTCATGTGTCTGAGTCCATTTTTTTTTTCAAAAAGAGGCAATCATTCTCTCCCCTGTCAGAAGTGATCCTTCTCAGGGGTTTTTTGGATCTAGTTCTGGTTTCTCTGATTGCAGTCTGTAGCCTAGGTATAACCTCATATTAGCTTTGTTTTCTCAAGTTTCCTTGCATCTTTTTTTGTTAGAGTAAGCAACTGTACCTTTAAGGGGTTTGGTATTTAATACCAGTACTCTCTGCTTGATCTTAGCTTATTGTCTTTCTTCTTTTGAGGAGAAACAAAGTCACACACATCCTGTAGTGGGCTTGCATACATGCATACACGTCCTATCTTTGGGCAGCCTGCGTGCATACACTGGTTGTTGAAGTCACAGTCCCGTGTCTATCTAGAAATTTTTGAGGAGGCAATCATCCTCTTCGCTGTCAATTTTTTTAATTCCTAGGTTTCTCTTGTGTCTTTTTGGTCTCTGTCATAGAATTTTCAGTCTAGCTTGTGTGCCATCATACCTTGCTTTTGAATTTAAAAGTTTACTTCCTTTGTTAGGTTTCTTGATGAGATATTGAGTTAGTTTGATCTGCCTTTTTGGTTGTCAATAACTCCCCACGGTCTGTGGTTGGCCATAAGTCCTTTTTGGCCTTGTCTTGTTTTTATTGTTTTTTCATCTTTTTTCTTCAGAAAAGAAGAAGACATAGTTTTAAATTTTCTTGTTTTTGAAGCATAATAAAAAAAAAAACACATTTTTTTTTGTTACTTCTTGGTTTGGTTAAAGAGTTGGTTGTTTGAATTAATCAATAGGAGTTCTACCAGTCATGAAGGATTTTGGGCCTACCATCAGTTGACCTTGAACCCCCCCTGCCACTACTAAGGAGAAAATTAGACCAGTAAGGGTCTTTTGAGACAATCGGGTTACAAGAAAATGTGCCCAACCCATCTTCGAGAGGAGAAATTTTGATCCTGGAGGAACAAATCAATTTTGACCTCAGAGCAGAGGCTCTTGTTCTGTATAACCCTCCCATCACTAATCTATCAGTGCCCAATGTCATAGAGTTTCTACCTTATGAGCGTCAGGTAGTGTCACCAGCAACAATGGAAGAAAACACTACCACTTCTTCAGGGAATACTGATATTTACTTCACAATTGTCACTACTGGGGGTGTTCCACCTCCTAACTAACCATCGTCGGTCCAGGCCACCATGGTATCGACTGCTTATACCTTAGTAAGTGGTCTGATTCTGTCTATGGCGATGATCACTGCTTCGTTTACTCAGAACACGACAGGCTCTCCTTTCTCATATGGGATGCTTGTCTTCGGTACAAGTATTGTACCTTCGTCCTCTATTCTACAAAATTTAGGTATGGGGGTAGGGAGTTCCAAGGATTCTTTGCAAGGATCTATGGGGGGCACTTCCACTTCCTTTATCATTTTCCCTTATGATGGGGTTCATATACCCCCTTCATCCCCCTCACTCGACAGTGTTCCTCAACACTCCATTGGGCCTAACATAAACTTGTTTGGAGCAGGTAGTCAAGCACTCCCTCCTTATAATATACCAGTTGGTTCGACACCTTTCTCTTTGTTCGGTGAGTTTAGTAACAGTGCTTTTTCATCAGCTGTCGTTTCGGCCTTGGGCAACCCCGGTTATGGACAACCACATCCTGTACAGGGTACTATTCTTGCATAGGGGGCACACTTTAGAATTCCTTCCTCACAAGGATCTTGGAATTCATGGTAGGGACCAGTCCCATTTCCAGGGATGTCGATCGGGGGAAACCCCTTCCATACCCAGTGGAACCCCGGGAAAGGCCCAATGCCTATGCCCTTCGAATTGGCAGGGGGAAACCCCTCCCAAAATCCTTGGAATGCAACACAAGCTCAACCCTTTACGTCTTGTTATGGGAACCAACCGATGATGTCTCAACAAGCACCCAATCTGTAATATGGTCACAGTCATGGTTATTACCAGAGCCTTGGCCAACAACCTAAATTTTCCTGGCAACCTGGTGCCAGTCAAACCCCAGATTCCTTTTTCCCCGGCTACAATCCACAACCCAAACTACCGTTTCTGGAAACCTTGCACTTTCCATATTTGACAAGGCTCTTAAATGACCCCATCTGTCATGATCTGAGTTGGCCTCTTATGTCGACCAAGTTTCCTTTATACATTCCAAAGTTTGAGGCCAAGCCTAACGAAGATCCTGGTGATCATGTGACTACCTTCCACTTATGGTGCTCATCCAACTCATTAAGAGACGACTCCGTTAAGATGTGATTGTTTCAATGCACTCTTATAGGGAGTGATGCAAAATGGTACATTGAGCTTGACCGCTCATGATACTCTTCCTTCGGCGAATTGGCAATGGCTTTCTTGAACCATTTCCAATTACCTGTGAGATACAACATCGACACTGAATTTCTGGCCAATTTCGAGCAGACAAAAGAGGACCATATCTTAGATCATATACAAGAATGGAGAAGCTAGAAGAGTTTAATAAAAGTGTCAGTCCCACTATAATTCTTGCTAGAGTGGTTCCTTAAGTCTTTGGTACCCAAGTTATCTAAAGACGTTGCAACATCCAGAGTGTTTTCCAAGGAAGACACGATAGTTAGAGCGCAATAGCTAGAGTTAATTTACTCTCAGTCTGGTTTACTCTATGATATTTTTCCATATGCACCGAGGTAAATCCTTGACAAAACCAGGTAAAGGTATGAACCACATGCTGATGGCATTATTGGTTCAACAAAAACTAAGCCCACTGATCCATTGTCAAATCAATTGCAACAATTTTCGATACAACAGACAACGGCCATGCAAACCACTGGTTCGACTGCTCCCCCTACACAAAAGTTGGATGTACATAGTGTGAAAATGACAAACCTAAAGGCCACCCAGTAGCCTGACGGAAAGAAGAAACAATCAAAAAAGGGTAAGGGGGATAAGAAACCCACCGACAATGCTGGCAAGGGAAACACTAAAAAGAAGAAGTCAAAGTATCCTTGTAATATTTGCAAGGAAGACCACATGATCCATCAGTGCCCTTAGCTTACGGAGGCCCATAAGTTATTAGCACAACAAAAACTTGTCGTGTTAACGAACCCGTTCCCACATGGAAAAAATCTAACTCAAGCCTCCTCGAGCATGGAAGGGGGCAGTCAAGGACCCCCTCCATCTTTAAGTAATCCTTCATACACAAATGTGTATATGATGAAATATGATGCCTATATAATGACTAGAGCATATGATTACAGAAATCCAGGCCCCTCTGAGAAGGGTAAAGAAGCCAAAAACCCACCTCTTCCTCTTCAGATTGAGAAGACGTTGGGAGAAACAATGACGTGCATCCCAAAAGGTGCGTTCAAAAAATATACTTACAACCCAAATGCAAAGGTTGCCAGTAACTACTCTGTGGTGGAGGATTTATCACAAACCCCTTGTGTGATGTCTGCTTTGGAGGTCCTCCAGAGTTTCCATTCCTAGAGAAAGGCCCTGTTAGCTACCTCAGGCTCTATCGGGACTTGTCATCTGGGAATGATCATGCTTGATGCCACTGACTTAAGACCTCGTCTTCCTTACCACATCGCTTTTCAGATAGTAGTGGCTTACACCACGAAAATGTTTACCCAAAATATTTTCCATACAGTGGTGGATGAGGGTGCCTCGACATGCGTGATGTCTTTGGCGTGTTGGAAGGCCATCGAACAACCTGTTTTGTCTCTGTCACCTGCTCTTCTTACAAATTTTGACAGACGCTCTTTCCAACCATATGGGATAATTCCCTCTTTCCCCATGTAGTTAGGGGGGAAAACTGTGTGTGTCTAAGTTGAAGTGGTTGATGCATCTCTTGACAATAATCTTTTATTAGGAAGGAGTTGGATCTATGCTATGCAAGTAGTGGTTGGGATAGTTTTTTGGGTCTTGTTGTTTCCTCATGAGGGCCGGATTGTGACCATTTATCAGTTATACTTCTCTCATCCCAACCCTTCATCGGGAGTCTCCACGGTCCTAATGATTGATAACCCTCATCCTGGCATAGTCAATGTAGGGATTGGTTTGTGCCCATCATTGATGGGTACTTTCGATTACCCACTTCCGACTAACAATGTCCATTATATGACGACTGTCCCTGACCATCCTTCGGATGAAATTTTTCAAATCTCATCGTTTCACACGACGTACTTTCATGATCCGTGGAATCTTCCTTCCCCATCCACTATGCTAGAAGGGACAAAGAACCATGGCATGTCCATGCCTTTGTTTGCGACAAAAGTTGCATTCTCGATCATTCAATGAGCTTTTGTTGACCCCGATCTGATGCCAACACAAGAGTTAGATCTGGTGCTCGAGCCTATTTGGGCTTAAGGTTCCCTTTTTGATACAGATTCTTTAGACTTAGTCTTGCCTTTAGACGAAGCGATTATTGAGGCAATGACTATTCCAGAAAAACCCTGGGATGATCTTCATCATAGATCTTACTTCCTCCCAGAGTTAAGATGAATTGAAGCAGGAGAATTCACCCTGACTATGAATGGAGATAAATATTATCTTGTTAATCCTTTGGAAACGCACACGGTTTACGCCGAAGGAAATATGGAAACAATAGACAAAACGATACCTATTGACATCTCTAGAACCCCTGGGGTCATGGAGACTATCTTCGTTAGAGTGGAATTCTCCCCCGAGGAGATCCAAATATACACAGATTTATTTAAATAATTCTGCAACGTGTTTTCCTGGTCTTACGACGAAATGCCAAGTATAGAACCAAGAATTGTCGAACATGAAATCACGAGTTATCCTGATGTCAAGTCGGTCTGATAGAAGATTCGTCCGGTCAATCCTAGGAAATCAAAAACTATCAAGGATGAAGTAGAGAAACTACTTAAAGCTTGTTTCATCTACCTTTTCTAGTTGACTCAATGGGTGTCGAATCCCATGCCAGTCAATAAAAAATAGGGCACTATTTTCTTATGTACGGACTTCCATGATCTGAACAAGGCCTACCCAAAAGATAATTTCCCCACACCATCTATTGACTAGATAGTCGATGAATGCGTAGGATGTTAGACCTTTTCGCTCATGGATGGTTTTTCATGATACAATCAGATACAAATCAAACCTGAAGACCAACACAAAACTACTTTCATCTATCCATGGGGTACATTCTCTTATTGTAAGATGCCTTTTGGTATGAAAAATGCTAGAGCTACATTTCAGTGGGCCATGTATTTTTCTTTCCACGACCTCAAACACATAGTCTAGGATTATCCCGATGATTTAGTGTCATGATCTCACAAAAGAGCTGATCATTCGACACACCTTCGAATTATCCTTGAACGGTGTCACTACTACCAAATCCACTTGAATCCAAACAAGTGCAGTTTTTGCATCACATCAGGTTGTCTGTTAGGTTTAATTATTTCAAAAATAAGGATCATGGTTGATCCTATCAAGGTTAAGGAAATAGTTCAATTGCCTCCCCTGTGCACCATACCTCAGCTTCAAAGTCTACAGGGAAAAGCAAATTTTTTATGGTGTTTCATCACAAACTATGCCAAGATCACAAAGGATTTTATGCGTTTATTGAAGAAGGACGTTCCTTTTCATTGGGATGAAGCTGATCAACGCTCTTTCGCAACATTGAAAAGCGCCCTCATATCAACCCCTCTACTTCGGCCACCCAATTATAATAAAGATTTCTTATTGTACTTAGCCACTGCAGAGTCGACCATCGGTATGGTCTTATTTCAAGAGGATGATTTGCTCTCAGAATACGTGATTTATTACCTGAGCCGAGGCCTAGTTGGACCGAAACTCAATTATTCCCATATTGAAAAACTTGCGTTCACAATAGTCCATGCTGTTCAACGGTTTCGTCATTAAATTTTGTTTCGCAAGACCACCATCATTACTATCGTGAACCCATTTCAATACGTATTGACATGACGATTCATTGATGAAAAGATCAGTAGATGGATAGTTATCCTCCAGGAATTCGACTTGGAATTCGTTTTGGCGAAATCCAAAATTCAATGGTCTTTGCGAAACTCATATTGGAACTTCCAATCGAATCAGGTGATGTTATACTCGATGAGTCACCGATCAAGGGAGACATGTTTTTGATCACATATTTCGACCCCTGGTATGGAGATGTCGTTGTCTATCTCCGGACTTTGAAGTGCCCTACCTCTGCTTCTCGTGATGAGCGTTTCCGCATACGCCATTAGGATAAGAACTATATCATACTCGAGGACACTTTTTATTGTCGAGGTGTAGACTACATCCTTTGCCGATGTCTCACTCATGAAGAAGTGAAAATCGTGCTTAACGATTGCAACACTAGATCATGTGGCGGTCATTTTTCTGGGTTGGAAACAACCCAAAATATTCCACGAGACGATTACTTCTAGCCAACATTAATCAAATATTGTGTTCAATCAGTCAAGAAGTGCCACCCGTGTCAGATATTCTCTTGGAAGATGAGGGCACACCTTGATCCCATGTTTCCCGTTATTACCGTTGGTCCCTTCACTAAATGGGGGATTGATTACACTACATGCACCCCCCCTTCAGCAAGGAGTCACTACTATATCATCATAGCAGTAGACTACTTCACCAAGTGGGTCAAAGCTATGCCAACATTCAAATATGACGGGGAGACAACAACTCTCTTTTTGCTCAACCAGATAATAGCAAGGTTTGACGTCCTGAGAGATATTTTCATTGACCATGGTAGTCACTTTCATAACAAAATGAGGACCGAGTTAACATCAAATCTTGGGTTGTGGCAGGAACATTCATCACCTTACTACCCCCAAGAGAATGGTTAGGTAGAAGTTGTAAACAAATCTCTTAAAACCATTCTACAACGAACGATCAATTCAGCCAAGTCAAATTGGCATTTGATGTTATATTCTACATTATGGGATTACCGAACATCTGTTAAGACTGCAACTGGTTTCTCACCTTTTCAACTCATTTATGGGTTGGAAGCAGTCTTTCCTATAGAATGCCAGATCCCATCGTTAAAGTTGGCAGTACAGTTATTGCTAGATACTTCAGCACTTGAAGAATTCTTACTATACCTCGAACAAATCAATGAAAAACATCGTGATGTGGCCTTGTCTAATGAGGCTCACAAACAAAAATTCAAGTGTTAGTATGATCAGTCCATTCCTCCTCAGATTTTCTCTAAAGGTGACCTTGTCTTGGTCTATGACCAAGATAAGGACCCCCTGGGGGCAGGCAAGTTCAAACCCATGTGGTTCGGACCTTTCATCGTGAAAGAAGTACTATAGAAGGGAGCTTATCATCTAGTGGAATTTGAGGGAAATGTTTTGGCGGAGCCTAGAAATGGGCTCTACCTCAAGAAGTATTAATCATAGGTGGTTCGCCTCGGGTGACTTTTTGTAACATATGTATAGTCTTTGTACTATTACTTTTGGTTTTTTGGTTTTATGGATGTGTCATTTTTGATGTTATCTTTTTCACTGTGGCATATGTCAAGTGAGTCAGAGGTGTCTGTTGGATTCGCGAATGATGCTAGCCAGAACACTCAGAGGCTTGCCTCCGCATCTTGGGTGATTTTCACACCTCAGGGCCAATTGCTATCTTCAGGAGGTATATGTTTAGGTGACACCACAAACAATGTCACCGAATACAACAAAGTTATTGAGTTACTTCGTGATACTTTGTCACTTGGTATCTCTCACCTCCGGGTCTATTTAGATGCTCAACTGGTTGTGTCTTAGTTAAAAGGAGTCTACTGTGTTCATGATCCTACTCTACACCGATAGTTCCTTAGGGTACGTCTCTTAGAATGAAGCTTTGATTATATTACATATTTTCATATTCCAAGGAGATTAAATCAAGTTACAAATACTCTAGCTAATCAAATATTATATTGGCACCTTGCACACATATAAGAAAGACACACACATGCACATGTAAATACATTTGTCCATAAGACATAAAAAAACATAAAAATCCATATATAATATCAAAAATATCAGAGTACATGGGTCGACGCAAGCACCTCAAAAATATGTCTAGTGAAGAGTCATGGGGATTATGCCCTCAAAAATATAAAAATAGTGCCCTCGGCATGTAAGCAACCCAATCTAACTAAGGAAGGGGCCTATTGGCCCTATTATAATGATCAACGATATTTTCCAAATGCCGAAAAAGTTGGACCTACGTCCGTGGTTCCCCCACTACAGGAGGCTGCATAGATGGTGGCAGATCCTCGATCTCTACTATGGGGAGTGTACGAGTGAGTGAGGTAAAGTTCCTCTCTACCCATCTCAATACTCTCTCAGCCTCTCCGGCTAGAGGTCCCCCTACTGCTATTGGTCTGCCAGCTGCAGCTGGTCTTACCTCTAGTCGAGGTTGTCGTCTGTTCCTTGCAAAGTTAGCTAGACGCACTATCCCCACATCTACACATAACAGACACATATCTGTCAGACACTCTAGTATACAAAAAATGATATATATATATAAAACACAAAATTAGATAAATTTTANCCGGCATAAGGATAGTCCTCTATCATCAGAATCTGCCGAGACCACTAGTCGAAAAACTTTTCATTGAAGGCCTCAATAGTCCTCCCTCCCCCCTGTCATGGCAACAACACCTCCCATCTGTTTATTGCTGGAGAAGAGGCTATATTCTCTCGTACTGTCTCCCTCGGGCTAAGACTCGATACTCTCTCAAAGAAGAAAACACAAAGAATAGTCACAAACCCAAAGTTCCTTTGCCTCTGTTAAGAACCAAACATCAATATAGCATAGAAAAACCTCAGGAAAGGTACTCAACGCCTTGAAAAAGAGATAATTTCAGATAATAAGCCTCTTCGAGGGGGCAACCTCCTTTTACCCCACTTAAATGTTCAAGTCCAAGATGATTCAAAATGAAAATGTCTCCTTGGT
>SNQJ01S0001809.1:153115-192372 GCA_010110895.2 Picea sitchensis
TTACTAATCTAAATTACAACTAATGGACTAAAGCCGACATAAATAAAATAACATTACTAATCTAATATGCCCCAATTAAGTGGTAATGAGACAATATTAGGGCTTAACAGCCTCCACATGTGACACTCTGTAAGCTACCTCTTCATGCATTCTAGTAAAGTGGTACTCCAGTCAAAAACTTGTGCATTTAATCACTGAACTGCACAATTCATGTGCACCCGAGAAGCCCGATGCAAAGCTGTGGATCCTGTAATTCGCCCAATAAGAAAAACTATCACTTTTAGTGATAGGTCTGAGATATTGTTTATTGGCACCTGAGTTCCCATCTTATCTATACCGGCTTCACAATGGAGTCCAATCAACTTTGCTATATTGTGTGGCCTTGAGGGAAAAGTGTGAAAATTGACTAGTTCCCCTCTCCTTGAGAGGCCATTCAGAAAGTAAATATCCTCAGTCGTTGGAGTCAACGACTATCCCTCAATCATAAATGACTCTATGTCAGGATGCTAATAATCAACTAAGGAGTTCAACAGCCTAGGTTGTGCCTGCATGAAAGGACACTGGAAGAACTTTAACAAACCACATTGCGCCAATGCTACAGTAGCAGTAGGGTCCTCACCGACCAAAAAATCAATATCCTCATGCTTCCTCTCCCTCCAGTAAATATACATCCTACAATTGACAAGTCCAGGGGGGATTAGCCCTTACATTCTTTAAATTTTTCTTATCTTAGAGGGTACACGTGGGATGTAATGCACATAGTCACGTGTGGACACGTGCAGTTTTTCCTCTGCACGCATGCACACGCGGGCTGTCATAAGACTGCCCGCGTATACGTAGGGATGACCCTTTTAAAGGCCAGAGCCCCCTCAAAAAACAAAAAGAAATGTTTAAATGAAGTATTGAAATGCAAGGGGGGTTAGTATGTACTTACTTGGTCCAAGAAGAAGTTCGTTTCGTCCACTGAAGCTCCCAAAATCAATTCTTTTTACAAAGGCATATTTTTTGTCTTTTAGTCAATTTCTCAATTTGCAATAGTGATAAGGAGCTGTCAACTTCTATTTATAGACCTTTTTGTCCACTTTTTGTCATTTTTGGACCCTAGTGTCATTTGTTCTAATTTAAACATCATTTAGTATGGTTCAAGAGTTTTCTATGGATTGTTAAGATAAGTGTTACTTTGGGTATTGGGAAACTTTTTGGAGATTTGGGTCTTTTTAAAGGTCCTTTGGTAAAAAGTCGTTTTTCCAACTTGTTTCATTTAAGTTAGGATTCCACCTCTACTTTCCACATCTTGATGTTTTTATCACTACTCCATAGGATCAATCCCACTGATTTGTGACACAGAACCATCAATGCTGCTTTAGAAGTGTTGTATTTTAGTGGTAGAGCCTACCTTAACATGGATGCCCTAGGTATATCCTGGTTGCATTTTGGTGTCCATGCCGTCAATAATGACTATAGGCTCGGGAGTCCTTATTGGTTTATCCTGTTTATGATTTTGAGCCTCATTTTCATGATGCATTATCACTCTTGACCTCATCCTTAGGACTCCCAGAACATAACGGGTCTTCTTTCATGCCCTCTTTAGACCCTCTAAAAATGAAAATATTGTCGAGCGATCTTGTTGACCTTCACACTCGCTAAAATTAAATTTGAAGTCACGTCTATCCAGCGGTAGTTTACCCCTTTTTCGTTCCAGATGGTCAACTGTACGAACAAAGGTATACTCTAGGAGCTTCGGTTCCCTAGAAGAGTATTCTTAGGTATGATCTTAACCCTTTTTCAGGCTTGAGGGACTAAATTTATGAAAAAGGAACCCCCACGGAGTCCATAGTTAAGCTCTTTTCAGACTCCCTAAAATTGAAAATATCACCAAGTGACCTTATTCTTTCACACTCGTTAAAATGGCCCAGAAGAACATTCCTTACAAAGTCCATAGTTAAGATTTTTTCAGACTCCTTAAAAATGAAAAATTTGCCGAGTGATCTTGTCTTTATCACACTCGTTAAAATGGTTTTGAATAGACGTCTGGTCGGTGCTAGTTTACCCCTTTTCAAACTGACTAGACTATATTCAAAAAAGGTACCCTAGTGGAGTCTCCTTTTACATTTTTTCAGACTTTCTAAATATGAAAAACCGCCAATCTTACCTTCTCTGGGATTGTTTAAATTACATCGAAGGACGTTACCATTGTGTGTCTTATTAATCGCATTTTCATACCTGCATGTTTGGCCTATTGTCGGCTTCATGTTGCTCTCAATTGAACCTTCTAAAGCATTCCTTATACAAAATTCCTGTAGCACTTTGTCTCTGCATCTTGACACCTTAGGCCCATGGAGGATTTTTCCCAATTGTCCTTTTCCTGCATATGTCCCTTTTCCCTGAGCATCCATGTGTTTTGTGTGCTTGGAACTAGTATGTCTAGGACACTCAATCCTCCTTTTTAACATAACATTCTTTTATTCTTTTTCAATCTTTTCAAAATTATTGAAAAAGACAAAAAAAAACAAATATACCCCAAAAAGAGGAAGATAAAAGTATTTTCTTTTTATTGGTAGCACAATGAGTCTCCCTTGGACAAAGAACATCCTTTCATTTGTTCATCAAGACTTGGGATTTAACATGACCTTAGGAATATGTTCTCGCTACATAGAGTTGTGTCCTCCTCCATTTGGTTATTCTTCCAAACATCTGGAGAGTTTGCAGTGCCTCCTGCATCGTGAACTTATGTCAAAATATCATGTTTTTTGAGTCTCATCTTATGTCGTTCTATTGTCCAAGGGAAGTTATTACCAATCTTGAGTCGTCTCCTCTACAGATTGTCTCTTACCCTCATGACCAGTCATCCGGAAAGCCCAATCAAGTCTTTTTTTGAAATCCATGAAGTCGTCAACCTGATCATCAAAATCATCTAGTCCGTTCCTGACAAGCCATCAAAGAACTTTGGGTAGTGAATTCGTACACTTATATTAAACTCCTATCCGAGTTGTGAATATTTTGAAGTCGTTGCTTGAGCTCTGAAGGCCTCATATATAGCCATAAGGCCTTATTCTCTTCTTGAAGATGGATACTATACATGTATATCTTTTTGATTTCGAGATGTAGATCCGCTATGTATTTCTCACAGATACATTTTATATAGTTATATGACATGGATCTACAGTGTATTTGATTGGTAGCCATGATTTTTTTTCATTTAGAGCATGGGTATGCTCGCCTCAGTGAGACAATTGTTATTTTGCAGATGGCACCTCTCGAATTTTGGTTCCTGGACTCACTTGTTTGGTATGTTGGTGAAGATTAATAATGTATTTCGGCCATCAGATGCTCTTCTAACCTCACACATTAGGGGGCATCTGTTATAACCATAAATTGCATCATACATGCTTACCTGGCATCAGACCATCTCATTTTCCTTCTTCACCAAGCCACTACTGAACAACTTCTTAAAAAACACCCTTTTTTAAGGCATACGGGCCTTGCTCCACTACTGCACGCATGTGTACGTTGGCTAACCCACTACAACTCACATATACCTAGAAAGCATGGAAAATGGAAAGTTGCAGACAGAACACAAAATTTTGGGTAATTTAACTAAACCGTTTGACCACCCATAGCCAGTCACTCGACCAAATACCTAGCCCATTCTAGCCTATAAAAGAAGGGGTAGGGGTCCCATTTGGAAGGAGGAAAAAACATAGCAAAGAAACTATAACCAATTTAGCATTCCCCTTGCCCCAACATTTTACAACTATTGTTTGAAGAGAAGCATACATAGAATCAGTTGGAGCACAGTTGAAGAGGAGCCCAGGATCAGATTCGAGGAGTAGTGGCCGAGCTCACTATTGTAAGGTTACTCTTGTGAGATTAATAAAAGAAGTACTTTTCCCGTCCTGCCATATGAGATTGTCAATATTTAAATTAGATTATATTTTGATAGAATCTCTAACCCATTAGTTTATAGATCATATGCATGTGGAATTATTTGTTTGTCTTTGATGAATGCAGGTCAGCGTTGGGAGGAGAGTTGCAGTCAAGGAGCGACCAAGCATTAACAGAATCGAAATCAAACACGAAAACTAAGATACAATAACTTGATCTCTTTAACCTTGTATTTACATATGAATAATGGGGTTTATGATTGGGATTTTGGTAAGAAGTAGGAGACTTTAGTTCATTTCTACATGCATGATAAAACCCTTAATGCTAGTTCGTAGGAGGTATTTCCCACCCACAACAAACCTACCCAGGCATGATATTATTGGAGCAACCCTTGAGAGTACTCCAATGGATCCTGGGAGGAGTGGAAGATTGCAATGAAGTATGGAAGCCGATGGCACCCAACAAGAAATTTACCAAGTCGATATGGAGATCGATGATTCGAGGCTCGTGGTTTGAATTTATCCTATAAGAATCCCCAACCCGCGTATTGCAGACTTCCTTTGCTAGAAACTTCTTGTGGATACACAATCACCAAAGGTGTGGTGTAAAACTAATAATGTTGGTCAGATAAGAGATACTATGCTAATTGAAGCACAAGAAAACACCAAATATTGACCACAAGATATACTACTTCATATAAGAGATCTCACGGACTCTGCCCCCTTGGTAAATCTACTTTTGGAAGATTCTAACTCAATAGCGAGTGTGAATGAATCGACAGAACCCTTTAGAGGATGATTCATCGATTATATAGACAAATATTCAGATAGATGCTCCAAATCCAAGAAATGAATAAACGTAGTTAGATATGGAATACATCCAGACTGAATACCAAGAACAAATTGTATTGTTTGAGTCAAATATTTAGACTTCAACTCAAGAAACAAGTTTGACTTCTCAGTTGACTTCGACACAAGCTGTTGTAACAGTTCCATCCTTGACAAAATCCAAGAAAATAACAATGGGTCTTAATCACATCCCAATCTATGAAGGTGATGAAGATATGAAATGACATTGGTTCATTTGCGAGAAATTTTGGGATGTAGCCAACATAAATGATGAGGAAAAACAAATGGCACAATTGGTACTGTGCTTTGAGCCAAAGCTCTTATCTGTTTTATGAAATACACAGACAATCAACAATGCTTCAAATAATATACAAAGAAAAATTTCCTCACATTCTTCAAAATGAAAGACATCTGCCACTCGAGGGCACAAAAAATGAAAGAAATCAAGAAGAATCCAGGTGAAAATGTCCACGAATATGATAAAAGGTTTAAATATATGTTAAGCCAAATCCCTTATGAAATTGAATAAAAACTTATTGTACAATGGTATGTGGTAGGCTTGTTGCAAAAGAATAGAGTTCCATTACGTCTGTATGATCTTCATACATGTGAAGAAGTATTGCAAAAATCACAATAGATTTAAATGGATGATGAAAGTGTGTCAAATTCAACGATGATTGAGAAAATATTGGAAGCAATGCTTGCTTAATTGCAACAATCCATAAAAAATATGGCAATTGCATGCAACAATCCATAAAAGTTATGAACATGAGATTTCATTTATTGATTTGGAAGGACGATTAAAAATATGCCAACATCTTTAATTCATAACCATACTATTGAAATTTATGATTAAAAGATGATTAAATGTGCCCATTTCCAATAAATGTAAGCCTTAAATGTAATTACTTAACATATTGAATATTAGCTGAATTTAAACATTCAAAATTCAAACACGATTATTGAATTTAAAACTTTTTCTTTAACTCTCGATGAAGACTCGGAAGGATGGATGTTTAATGAAAAAGTAGAAATCCATAATAAACATAGTGGTGAGTAGGTATAAATTTCGAATATTACTAGGGAATGATGAATGTTTAAAATGAAATTCATAATAAATATAGTGGTGGTGAGTAAGTAAACTCATAATAAAGATAGCGGTGGTATCAATTTTGAATAATTTTAAAATTATTTATTAAATATTATAATTAATTTGTAAAATTGGTTTTATATGTTGATTATTATAATGTAATTTAAAAAGTAATAAGGATAATAGAGGCAAAATAACGAGTTTATGCTTTAGGAGTATGTTTATGTTTTGTGTAATTAGACTATGAATAAAAAATCTAAAACTATATAAAATTTATTATATGATTTTTTTTCACAAATTTTGTTAATTCTATCATTTATATTATCCACATTCTTGAAGTTTTCCAAGAGTTTTGTCAATAATCTAATTTAAATTCTCTACACGTGATTTTTCTCACTAATTAACAAACATGTAGGTTAAAAATGAACAACGATGAGATTACGTTTGCCACCATATCTCAAACTATGCACCCATGATACCAATATTTTATCATAGAAGAGAAAAAAATTAGAGAAGAGGCATATAATTGGACATTCTAAAGAAATGGAAGATTTATGTCATTTTAATGTTAAGAATTGTGGAGCATATTGACAAGTTTTAATAATCACATAGGCCAAATTATCTTAAATCTTAGTTGAGAAATACATTTATAGACTTATGATAACTCTAAGTTACAAAGATACATTTAGGGACTTGTGACAACTCTAAGTTACATAAATACATATACATTTAGAGACTTCTCACAACTCTAAGTTACATAAATGCATAAACATTTAAAGACTTGTGACAACTCTAAGTTACTCCTTTAATATTGGAATGGGATAAATTATGTCATAACAATTTTTTGGCCAAAAGAACAAATCTTATCCTTATAACATTATAACCCAAAACAAATCACAGTTGAATAAATCTAAGGCATCCAATAGTATAACCATATTCACCATTGATTTTAATGTGTTCATTATCCTTATGTCTATTAATTTTAATGTGCTCACTATTCCTACGTCTGTTAATAGTTGCAACACTTTTCATGACTGTTGAATAAATCTAAGATGTCTAACAATATAACCCATGTTCACTATTGATTTTAATGTGTTCAATATCCCTACATCTATCAATAGTTGCAACACTTTTCATTGTCGCAACATGTGTTTATACTTGTCTTGTGTCATCATATTGAATATCTAGGGTATGTGCAGGCAAGGTGATCTCCTATCATCTGGGTTCCCATTGTATGATCTATTCTTCTCATTAGGTTGGTTATGCATTCCACACAATGACCTTCTCCATACATAGAGATAGAAGCCAACATAGATCCATGTTAAATATGGATCTATCAAGCACCGAGAGGGATCAAATTTTTTAAGATGTAATTTTTTTTATTAGCATTCCGTCTCAAGTATTAATTCCTTCATATTGAAAGATAATAAAATAAATTTCACCTTAATAAAGTTGTTCCCTCTCCCCTCTCATTTATTCATATATCCAAGTTTAAGATGGATATATGATGGTTTAGTATTTTAGATTTTGTCATGTACATATGAAAGCAATTATTTATTTTTTATTTAATTTTGTTTGTTGTCATGTAACATAACAAAATGTTACATGACAACATCTCTTCCATACTAGGTTGTAGAGAACCTATCTACTTTATATTTATTTGAATTGCTTGATCAAGTTTTGATGCTAATAGTTAAATGTGGCATCGGTCGTGCAACAATATCATTAAACTCTAAAATATTTTTGTTTTAGAAACATAAATAAAACAAGTGGTACATGAGGCCATTGTTGGTTTGGGAAGTTACATATTGGTAAGGAAACATCATTTTGAAAGAACTCTAAAATATTTGAACCACTCAACATCAAATTGTGCACAATGAAAGAAGCAATTTGCTATAACCCCAAGTGGGACATATATATGGTTACATGTACATGTAATGTGTAAATGTATATGTAATACGGTTGAACAATAATAAATGGGCATCATGTGAAATGTGTGAATAGGTATATATAGAGATCATGTATTTATTATTGATGACATGTGAATTGATAAGTATGAATGTATTTGGGTATTTGGAGGATGTTCTCCTATTCTTTAAGGAGTTATTGTGTAACATGTTTCTCTTATCTTTATTGGAGTTGTTTTTCATGCTCACATTGGTGTACATGGTGTGTACTTTTGGTTTATTGTGATATTTTAACCATTTGGTATGAAAGCATCGATCCTAGGGTTTTGTTTCTTTAAGTGAGTCATCTTGGCATTTTTTCTATGACTTTACTTATGTGAAGTTTCAGAATGTGAAATTTTATATTTGAAGTTTCAGACTATGAAATTTTGTAATGCTTAGAAGACATAGTTAAATGCACTTGGTAAAAATTTCAAGTTCTGGGTGATTTCATTTTTCGAGATACATCCTATGGAAGTTAGAGATTTTTACTAGCCTTCAAATTAGTCTCAAATGAGTAATTTTGGGAATTTTTCTATAACTTTTTTTTTTTTAAGTTTCAAACTCCAAAATTTATGGGATACTAAGAAATCATAGTGAAGTTTGCTTGTCAAAATTTTAGGCTCTGGATCATTTATTATTCAGATATACAAGTGGTGGAAATTAGTGTTTTTTTGCTAACACTAAACTAGTCTCAAACATGTGTTCTAGGTAAAATGATCATATATGCTTCAATAAAGCTCCAATTCCACTGCCACAAGTTGCATTGGAAATATAAAAATCCATATTGTTCTAGGTAAATTTTTCAAAATCACATCATAAAAATTGGTTTTGTCGTATTCGGTACAAGTTTGCTCTCTCGAAAAGGCCAAAAATCAGAAAGTTTAGTGAAATTTACTATAACTTTCACTTGGCACATGAAAGTTTGGTCAAACCTATGACATTGAAAATAAGACATATCACAGTACTACAAGTCAAAATTTCAGACTTAGAAGGGACAAAATTGCAAAGATACATTAGAAGGAAGGTCGACCATAAGGACAGATTCCAAATCGAGGTTTTAAAAGGTACATTGACTTAATTAAACTATCATAGATTTTTATTGGGATGTCCAGTTGAAGCAATTAAAAATCCATTGGAAAAAACAAGAGAATATATTTGATAAATGATAACAACTATATTGGATTATTACTACTAATATATTAAGGTTTAGAGTTGAAGTTTTGGGTTAGACCTCAATTAATAATTAGTGGCAAGTCATATGTTTTATGGAGATGAACATAAATATAAAATCAATACCAAGGAATGGTGGAGGATAATAAAGAAAAATAAACTGTCTCCTCTTTTGGAAAGTAATCATTTTTTTGGTGATGCTTGGGAATGATGGTTGAGTATTGATAAAGATGCTAGACAAAACATGACATGGGAAGTATTTGAAAAACTCTTCTCCAATAAATGGATCAAGGAAACATGGTGAAAAAATGAAGTTGGGAAACACTTTTTTCTTTTTTTGACAAAAAAAACTACAAAATTTTATGTTTTTCAACTTCAACCCCTTCAAACCCATATCTCCCTTAGGAATTTAACCTTGAAGTAAACACAAGAGTTCTATAGAATTGTATTAGATTCATACTCATATTTTTTGTAAGGTTTTTTATGGACACATAGTGGGACAAATTTGAGGGGAACCAATGACATATAATTTAAACTTTTAGGTATGTATAATGAGTGACCTGTGTGCCCCTATTTTTTTTTAGAGATGGTTATTCATTTTATAAAAACCAAATGTATTCTCATAATCTACATAGATCGTACCTGGAAGTGGACTCTATGTTGAGGATTTTCATACTTAAGCACTATTTTTTATTATTTATTGAAATAACATATGTTTAAAAAATGGTGCCTTATTGACACATGTTGTTGTCCTCACATTGTCTTTCAAATGTGACTCTTATAAAACAAACAAAAAGTACGCTTTTGAAGAGGCAAGTGCAAGGAACATCCTTGTGAGTTTTTACATTTTTTTGGTGTTGTCATTGTGATGATATTGAATTTTCATTATGATTGATTTTTAGCTCACTAAATTTCCTAATGATAAAGTTTAGAAAAAAATAGTAAAAATTAGAAATCCCAAATGAAATTCAAAAATTATTATAGCATGAGAAAGTAGATTCAATGATGAATATACTGGTATAAACTCTGACAAGTAATTCTCATATTTTGTAGGGTTTCCACCTTGCTCAAGTGACAAATTTCAAAAAACTGCAGAAATGCTTGCTGTATTTGTTGACTAGAAACTCTCAGCCGAGAAATTTACTAATTTCTCGAGCGAGAGTTTTTTGGCCCAAAATGTAACACAGGGTCAAATAAAACTCTCACCCGAGAGTTTTTTTCAACTCTCAACCGAAAGAATAAACAAACTCTCAAGCGAGAGATTTATTACATAATGCCCCAAGAATATTTTAGGGGCCGACATATTAATTGCTCGAGATTCCCGATGAAATTCTATAATTTCTCGCCCGAGAGTACTATATATAATTGCTCGCCCAAAAATTTATTTCCATTATTCACGTTCTCAAGTCTGAAAAAGAAGTTCAAGTTTGAATATTTTTAGTCCGAAAAAAGTTCTAGGGTATTTTTTGTTTTTCTTAAAGAGGTTTTAAACTTTTTCATATTATAAATTTCTTTACAAAGGGTATATTTGCTCATTTTCTTTATAAGGGAAAATATTATATACTTGGTTTTGGCATATTATTGTTTTTTTTAAAAGGCATTGTAAAATTGGTTTTAGCATATTAATATTTGTTTTTTAAAGGACAAATGAAAATTTGTTTTTGGCATATTATTGTTTTTTTTTAAGAAACATATTGTAAATTTTGTTTTGTCATATTACATTTTTTTATATAAGGGATATACGGTGAATTTGGTTTTAGCATAGTACTCTTATTTTTATAAAGGGAAATATTGTGAATTTGGCTTTGTTTTCATGTCATATTGCAATTTGTTTCATTAATTGTACAATTTTATATCCAACATATTACTATGATTTCAGGTTTTTGGCATTGGAGTTTAGGTTTTGAATTGTTTCAACATGGGAAACCAAAAGAAATGTGAAACAAAACATGATCACACTAGAACTGATGGAGAGGCAAGGAAAGATAGAAAACATGAAAACATGAAAAATTTAAGAGAAAAAAGAGCAATGTAAAGAAATGTGGAGGCACATAGTGGTAAAGAAGAAATGAAAAATGTGGAGACACATGGAGGAGATGAATAATTGAAAAATGTTGAGACACATGGTAGTGATGAAGGAATGCAAAATGTCGAGGAACACGTTGATGAAAGAAATGGAGAGCATGGAGGTGATGAGGAAATGACAAATGTGGAGCAAACGATGGGAAACATTGATACTAAGACCATGATTGGTGAGTAAATATTTTTTTATGTTTATAAAATTGTATTTAATACAAGTATATAATTGATTTGAAAGTTCAAAATCTTATAAATTTATATATTTTCATGCAGGGGAAACATCCAACTTACAACATCCTACCATACCTATCAATTTACAAATATTAATTGGAAGTTGCAACAATATTGTCATTCACAATAAATTTTTGGAGAATATGGATTCAAGTAAAATTGAGGAATTGGGACCTATGATGCTTGATCATACAACTCGATATAAAGAAAAAAAGATACTCGAAAATTATCTTGAAGGTATTCCTGCCATAGCACAAGCTCAATTGTTACATAGATGTTAAAGCAAAAATTTCTAAGAAATGCAATTAAATTATTGGGCATTAAAAGTGTCAAAGAGTTTAAAACAAATGAGATGGTATCAAAAAATGTGACCTAGGCCCTTGCACACTTGAAAGGAAACAATCCCTTGATTCAATATTTTCTCATAAAACATTGCTAAAACGGGTTGTGGCAAAACACACTGCAACTGATCGTTTGTTGGCTATGACTGGAAGAGCGTTAAAAAAATCAAGAATTTTTTTATGGAAGAGTAGAAACGTTAGGGTTAAATTAGATGAGGATGATGAAGTTGCATGTTGGGTTGTTATCTGTAAGAAAACTTATCAAGATAGACTTCCATATAATGTGAGAAACAGGGTGAAAGAGTTTTGGCATTTAAACTCTCGTGTATTACCAAATGAAAATGATGTCGTATGACATCAAATATCTAAAGGATGTGAAGATTTCCCTTAGCACATTTGTGAAACTTAAACCATGGTATGTCATTCCCATCGTTGTCTGTGACACATGTTGTTGTCAATACCATGCAAAATCTGAATTATATTATGAGACATTTCTAAATTTTGGCATACAGTGTTGGCCAAATGAGCCACGTCCTTCGAGTATTCGTGAATTTGTATCTAAAATATTGTGTGCATGAGAGAATGATCAAGTATTCTATAAGAAACAATGCATCGGTGGTAGAAAATGTGAAGAATGTTCTCATTTGGCCCTTTTTTATGCTAAATACCCCATTGATCCAAATGATCCTCAATTGTCAAATCGCATTATGAAATGGAAGAGATATGAATATGTTGATTATAATCATGTTAGAGATTCAATGACAACATCAAGAATAATTGATTTAGTTGAAGATGATATCTTTGTCTTAATAACCAAAGAGATCTAGAAATATAATCACCACAAATACTGAATACACAATAGATCCACAAAGCAAGATAGAAGAAACCACTCTTTATTATTACCAAACCCTTGAAGTAGGGAAACATCATACAATGGATCCTATTATGGAAGCGATCCTCTCCTGTTCACTTGCCTCTTCGAGGGGGCGTCCTCCTATTGAGCTACAACTCACAATACAATAATTTTCTTCATGTCCCATTACATTTCTTGAACCCATTTATATAGTGCTACCATCACCTAAGAACATTCTAGAGGAGGAATCTTCTAGAAGTAGAACCTTCTAAGAAATCCTCTTACATTTATTATATCTAACTAACCATTTATTATATATAACTACCATAGTGGGCCTTATTTGATAATATAGTGGAAATAGTCCACCTTACATTAAATGGCCTCCACTATTATCATTATCGGCCCTCTGGCCCCCCGACTACCTCTCTAGCTACCTAATATTCTATCCCCCTTATGAAAGTGTTGTCCTCAATGCTTGATGTAAAACCATATACCAGGGTCCCATGGATAAGTGGGGACCAAAGTGCTGAAGTAGACCAGAGAACCAGGGTCCCATGGATAAGTGTGGACGATAGTGATGAAGTAGACTAGAGAACCAAGGTCCCATTGAGAAATCAAAGCCACCATGCTGAAGTAGTCGAACCACCATTTTAAACCAGGGTCCCATGTCCCAATGCTCATGTGAACTCCACATGGAAGGTATCGACACCCGATAACCAACTGAAAATGATACTCCCTGTTGGAGCTGCCTTTTTTGACTAGTTTTAAGCGTAATTCTGCAGTCAAAGGTTGGTCATCTAAGTTGTTTCTTACTTCGTAACCTTTAAACATTGAAAGTCTCAGTAATCCCGATATGTAAAGCGGTGATGGTTGTTGTACTCCTAATACCTCTTCCTTTTAACCATGAATGAGTTTTTTCACTTTTCTTTACCTTGGGAGATCGCATTTCGGAAGTTACAAGTCACACTGTTTTTAAGCCCCGATGTGCGAAGTCGCGAAGTAACCTTGAAATTTTACCCAAGTTAGCGTCGAGAGTAAAGTTCCTTAAACCTTAGTTAAGAACTGTCAGTATTTCGTGTCTCGGCATTTGCCCTCCCCAAAAGTGTCACCATCACAACTCTGATAGGCGAAATCGCGAGATGTCCACGCAAGTTACCCAGGTTAATGTCAGAGGTGAATAACTTATAACCATAGTTAAAATCTATCGGGATTTCGCAACTCAGCATATGTTTCTCCAAAAAAACTTACCTTCGAAGTCCCGAGTCACGAAGTCATGATTTTAACTAAACATAATTGATTAAACACTTAACCCGGTTTACCTTTTGGATTAACTATATCACATCATCATGATATCGAAATTTCACGACTCGACATACGCTCCTCCCAGGAACTTTACCTTCGAAGTCCCGAGTCCGAAAGTCACAATTTTAACTAAACATGATTAATCAAATGCTTAATCCAGATTACATTTTCGCTCAACTAGATTGCGTCATCGCAATCTCGGGTTTTAGAGGCTCAAAAAGTTAGAGTGAAAACTACCGATGCGGTGAACGTTGAAAGGTTGATTAAACTTTAAAAAATCATGATTAAAGAAGATAAGCCAGCTTAATCAGTGTTTAATACAAGTAATAATATGCATAGTCTACGAGGTAATTTTGAATGTTCCTTGCACCAACTTGTGCCATGAACCGTTGAAATTTATGTCATTAATTGGAAATAAGGAAAAACAACAAGTAAGGATATGGTTTTTATTTCTAAATCCATCTCGAAATATGATTTGACCGTTCTGTTCATAAGGATGTCGAGATTTTAAATGGTCAAAGATATAGATCTTTTTCTTTTTGTTCTATTCATAAATCTCATTTCTATCATGCACAGAGAAGTTTTTCTCAGGAAGATGACTTATGTATGTATACACATTTTTATTACAGGAGAGCTAGGTCACAATCGTCTGTCATGGCCTCACGAAAAGCATCCAAGGTAGGTGCTGAGATTTTAGGACAAGGCTCTGATAATGTTTCTGATACTTCACCATGAAGCGTTGATTCTATACGAACCTAGTCATACATCTATGAGGTTCTGCAATCCGATTTGGTGAACTGCTCAGATGATTCTAGTGACAACAAGAAAGACGACTTGACCACCAAATACAAGATCATCGTCCAAGAAGAGATGCACAAAGTAGCAGCCAGGCCATGTCTTCTGCCTTACTATGACATGATCCAATCGGTGCTATATCACGTAGATATCTCGACCAGAACCATCATCAATGAGAAGAAGGTCACTATTGGGACCTTTAGACTAGAAAACTTACAGGCTATGTACAAGTTTTGAACCACGTCAAACTTAACATACAATGTCGATTTTCTGGAGGATTTTAAACAGAAGGAATGCGAGCAATACGACAAAATCTTATATGATTTGATCAAGGATTGGGTGTCACACCCCGTGAAGTTCGGGGTAGATAGCAATGGAGTTTATTCCATATCTTCTTTGGAACCACAGTTCAAATACATAGAAATGATGACTTGTAGATTGTATGGGAGGGAAGACACCACACATTTTTTCTTCCCATGGGTGCCTCTGATGCATACAGTCACAAAAGGTTGTTCCTTTGACTAGGCCAAACTGTTGTCAGATAGTCTGACCAGTCAGATTACAGAATATCGGAAGCAGAGGGTGAGTGGGAAGGCCACTTAATTTTTTATGTCTGTGTACATCATGGACACCGTGTGTTCCATGATGCCTTTTCCCTTAATGAGCTGGAGCTGGGCTCCATTGGATGCTGAGCCTATCCATGTATACCATTCAAAGCTTTGGGAGGATAAGGTCTCAGATTTCATATACGAAATCTTCAATTGGGTAATGGTACCGATGCATGTCACCATCTTCGGTAATCCACCACCCAGGATCTTAGATATCATCACGTCAAATTTGAGCAGGGTGGTCGATTGGTACGTGGAGGAAGAATTTTCATACATCAGGTTATTTAGCACTTCTGTCCCTCCGCATGCTTTACCATTATTTATAACTGAATGGATGGCTTGTCACGAGATCGCCAAGCAAACCATGATTCGTGGCATAAGTAAAGAGATGAAAGGATTTTCAAAGAAGGTATGGACACCTTTCCCCATTCATTTAAATACCTATTCTTTATTATATTTTGGGCATGCAAAGGCCAAGGAAGTAGCCTTAGAAGATATAGAATTGGTCCACATTGAATTCAAGAAACATGAACCACACAGGGTCATGATTAATCACTTGTCTAGTTGTGGCCTTAAAAGATTTGAGCACGAGAATTCGCCTCATGATGATATTTTCCGAGGCGCGAGATCTTATGTCGAGGTTTTGGATCGGGTACAAGCCCTGTTGCCCAAAGAGAGGGTCGATGTTCTCAAATTCCAAGAACATAGGTGAAGTTTCCTTCCCCAAGTATTAAGGGGTGAGAATCCAATGACCGAAGAGGTGCAACAAACAGAAGCCGAAGGCTCCAAAGATTCATCACCCGGCCAAGAAGAACACCAGGACAAGAAGGAGAAAATTAAGGGTCTGAAACAGGAAATTGAGACTTCAAATCCTCCAAGAGAGATAACCTCGGTCGTTACTCTAGGGAAATCATCTAAACAGGTTAGAAATCCCATCATTTCTATTACCCCCCTACAGTCCACAAAGGGAATCCCAGACATAGGTTGGATTTTTGGTGAAGAATTAACACCCATAATAGTGGAAGAACTATGTTCGAATGAATTATTCTTTGACAAGAAGAGAAAGGATTTCGTGAGACAAGAACTTTACCAAGAGGTAGGTACTGTATCTAAGAAATTTAAAATCTTAACCGACGGGAGAACTATGAAAAAAGAAGAATTTGTAACACAAATAGCAGGAATATTGGGAGCTTTCACTACGACAAACCAATATTCAGTCGAGACTCTAAAGGATTAGCTAAAGTGAAAAAATCATTTGATCAAGACATTAGAGGCTAAACTAGCTATAGCAGAGGCCGCTACCAAAGATTAGGTGAATACAACTTTAGAGCAAGATAGAATAGATGATAAAAAAGAAATCGAGCAGCTCAAAGATGATCTCGAATAGACACAGTTGATGAATCAGACAAGTCAAATACAGAGAGGCCAACAAGGAGAATTGATAGAGCAGCTATGGGCCAAATTAGAGTTCACTGAAAGCCAGGTAATCGATATCGGGATATTTCAATCCCAAGCAATAGAAGTCAGAAAAAGGTTATCGACAATATAGCAAGGTCTGCTTGTTAAAGTAGAAACGATTCAAAGCAACTGCCAACTCATTGATCAGGTATTGGAGAACCTCTCTCTCAGATAAAAGGAAGTTGGGGCGGCTCGGGTTGCTTTCCAGGAGGCTATTACAGCCACGACGAGAAGGGAAATAGGTAGTAGTTCCAGTTTTCCAATCCCAGAGCAGACCAGAGGCAACATCTTGTTGAAAGAATGGGAGCGTAATATATCTGAAGGTAGACAACAAGCTAAGGAGGTAAGAAAATCTTGTGAAGAAACTTTCGGTTTGTTAAATGGGATTTGGTTGGGTTCCGATGGTGAAAGTAGCATTGAGATACTAGGCTAGATCAATATAGCCAAATATTTGCTAAATGTCAAAGAAAATGAAGAAAGAGAATTAGCTGAAATATAAAAAATAACCGAGATGGACATAGTTCAAATAGATAAATGGCTAATTAAACTGAGTATATTATTATGTTCTATCAGCGCCAAAGACCAAAAGGTGGAAGGAAAGTTGCCATTATTGGTGAAAGATTGTTATGCTTTTGAGGCCAATAATCAAGCATAACCTTCTAAGTTGATATCATAGCTGGTGGAGAAGTGTGTCATTTCCATAGAGCATGCGAAGAGGCAGGATTCTGGTACCAAATGAGGATAGAGATAAAGAATTGAAACATTTAAACTCCTTTGTTGTAACCAAAAAACTCTAGAATGATTGAGATTCCAACATATAGAAATTTGTATAAATATACATTTTGAAGAAAGAAAAAATGTTGGACCTATTTTGGTCGATTATAATAGAGACTCTCTCTTTTTTAAATATTAATACAAAGCAATCCAAAGACTCCTGATTTCATCAAGACTGTGTTATGAGTTTGTTTCTTCTCCAATTTCATGTTCAATTTCATTTCGCACATATATGTTTGATGAATGTTTTACTGCAATTTAGTGAAACCTCTACTATGGTAATTAATTTTTAATTGTCTATATAGTTTATAGTTTTTCATCTGTATTGGCTATCAACAGGTACAAGACCTGTGGACTCTTTAGATTTTCATATTTTATACATTCGTCAGATTTCTTCTCATCTTTTTCTTCTTCTGTTTACAGGGCGAGATTCTCCCTTGATAGGAGCCTCATATTATAAACAACTTTATGTTTTTCTCACATTTTCACACACACCAATTATTTAATAGATAAAACAGTTATGGGAAAAGGCCTTTGGTTTGTAATTTATCTTTAACACTAAATCAAAAAGTTCTCTTTTATACGATCAAATTGAGATAGCATCTAAAACTTTGAAACTTTCCTTTAATTTTACTGTTCCTCTATGACTGTCCCCATTGTAAGACAACCTAACATTGAACCCAATTTGTTGGACTAAACACATATCGCTTTGAACATTTTCAATACTATTATTAAAACAACCACTACATGGGTAGAACTTGAGCATTCGTGGGCTGTGATTGAACGAGATATAAACATCCAGGAACAGTTGGAGGCTAGATAGCGACGACCTGGAAATCAACCTTAGCTTCCTTTCCTGAAGGTTGATTCTTTCCCCCTTCTTTATCCTTTACTCACTTTCGGATGCCTAGACACTGTGCTTTATAAGACTTAATTACAGACTCTGGAACAACATCTTTTTGGCGCCGTTGCCGGGGATGAAGTTACGAAACCTTTTCCCTGGGAAGAACGACATTCTCGCAAGTTTCCCCCTTTGATAGTGAACAAAGAGTGAACACCCTTTAAATTATTTTCTTATCTTTCACTTGGAGACTCCACATTTAAATAAACTGGCATCCAGTCAAAGGAATATCAGACAAAACCCAGAGGGAAAACAGACCATGCGTGTTTACGATCCTGAAAAAATACTGAAAACTAGAGGTTCCCTTAAGCTAACTGCTACATTCTACCATCTTAAGTACCCACAACCCAATATTAAGTGTTCGTTTGAACCTTCAAATCCACATAGTTCCCCTCCCAAAGCCATCAATCCAAATTTTTCTCTCTCTAAGACTAAAAGAGAAACCCATTCGATAACCTCTGACGTATACAGAGGTAAAATCCCTACAATGGATTCATCAGAGATTGATATCCCACCAACATTTTAGTTAGATCTCACGACCTCACCAGATCTCAGAGAGTATACCTTAAACTCAGATTACACACCTGTAGGTTCCCCTGATTACATTTCTTTCAAATCCGAAGAGCCAAGTCCTCGCATCACTTATCACCCATCTTTGGTTTTCTCGTCTCTCGAAGAAGCTAAATATTCACTTTTAGTGTTCCAAAACCCTCTATACAATACACCATTTCCCTACACAGTAGTACCAATGGCAACCGCTGGAGGAGTAGGTGGAGGGGTTTTCGGAGGTGGAGGATTTTTAGGGGGTGGTGGGGCTCCAGGAGGAGGAGTAGGAGGCCAAGGGCCTCTCCCCCCTCCCAGAGTTTTCGCTAAAGTGGATGCAAGATATGTTCCTTTGGTTCTACCTGTCCCTCTTCATGACCTTCCTGAAAATTATATTAAAAACCTACCTAAGTTTATAGGAGAAGGAGACTTGACTGCAACTGAACATATAAACTTTTTTCATCAGTTCACGGATATCCTAGGTCTCGAGCATGAAGACGTGTAGTAGAGGCTGTTTGTTCAAACTTTCAAAGGATAGGTATGAACCTAGTTTTGAATCTTACCCACAGGATCAATATTATCTTACAATGCCCTAGAAGACACCTTCCTTAGACAATGGGGCGAAAGGAAAGCCCACCTATATTATTTGACCGAGTTCGGATATTTAAAGAAAAAGAATTCAGAAATAGTTATGGAATTTATTCAAATATTTAATAAGATATATAATAAAATCCCAGCCGAAGTTAAACCATCCCAACCTACAGCCAAAGTAACCTTCACATGAGCTTTTGAACCCGATTTCACCCTTCTCTTAAGAGAAAAAAGGGGGGCTACCCTAACCTGAATGCAGGATGATGCTGTGGAAATCGAATCTAACATGATGGCTTCTGGCAATTTGAAAGCTAAGTTAGAAACAGGAAACCGAGAAACTAGACGTTTCAGGGAACAAGCCGGACCCTCAGTGTCTAATAGATCCACAGACGACAAAATGGATGATATGGCTAGGATAATTAAAGAATTGTCAAATAAAATTTCTAGGATGGAGATGGATCAATCTAAGGCCGATTCTTTCGTTAAAAGGGAATTCAGGGGAAACCCCAATCTTCAAAATCAACAAAGATAGACTAAAAATGAAGATCAGAAAATTCAAACCCCTTTAAAAAATGAAAATTTTATAGGAGGAAATGACTTGGAATATTTCGAGGGCCTGGAAGAAGATGTGACAAATTTGGGTGACGACTGAACTCAACCTTATGTAACTAAAGAAGATTATGATAAGTCTTTAAACACACAACAATCATCAAATGAATATGATGACATAAGTAATACTGATTTCGTTGTATGTCAAGAAATGACCAATTCTGTAATGGCTACGATCCAACCTAAGTATAACCTCAGATATAAAACAAACCTGCGTTGATTCCTCAACCCAAGAAAAGTCTCCCTAGAGGCAAAGTATACATGCTGGCCCCAAAAGAGATCTAAACATATACTAACAAAATAAAAGGGGCAGACTTGTTGGATCCTAAAACAAAGGAGGTTGAGACCCAAACAAGGGAAATCAAGACAGCTGAGACACCCACACTGGTAAATAAAATCACGAGTAATAAATCAGATCAGACGAATAAGTTGGAGAAGAAAGAATCTGAGGTTTCAACCAGAGAAATGGACAAAGGTAGTGGCGGTTTTAGTTTTGAAAATGAGATAAATAGGATCAAAATACCGATCCCTCTGGTTGAATTAGCAAAGAATCCTGCATATCGTAAGTAGATAACCAAAGTGATAGGTTGTTCAGATCAAGAAAGTCAATCCAACGTGATAAACTTGGAAGATGATAAGCCCAATATCAATTTTTGTCCACATTTCGAGGGTGCCAGAGACACCGTTGCTCCTTTCTATATCACCCTAAATGTGCATGATCAATTGTTGCATAACTGCATACTAGACTGTGGAGCTTCACATAATGTAATGCCCAAAACTATTATGGATAGACTAGGCCTCGATATCACCAGGCCTTACAGAGATCTCTACTCTTTCGATTCGAGAAGAGTTAAGTGCATAGGTATGATAAAAGATTTAGTAGTCACCCTTGCACAAGTCCCAGTCAAAAGTGTCTTGATGGATGTAGTTATTGCTGATATCCTCCCAAAGTATGTCTTACTGCTATCAAGGTCATGGGGAGCCAAACTTGGGGGTCCCTCCAACTGGACATGACTTACGTCACAATTCCTGTGTTTGGTGGACAACTTACTTGGTTATATAGGGAAACAAGGTTAGCCTATACAGTGAGCGATCCTCAGAATCCTAACAATTTTCCTGTTTACATTGTTGATCAAGATCTGGGAAATTGTATTTTGTCTTTTGATGATGGTATAGATAGTTGCACAGAAGAAAATTGCATAGATGAGAAAGAATCAGAAGATATGCATAGCACTCGGATCTGGAAAATGTTTTTTGATGATGCCCTGTCATGTGAAGGAGCAGGTGCAAGAGTACTTTTTGTGGCACCTAAAAATAAATTTGTTGTCCCTTTTTCTTACAGGCTTCAATGGGATATAGACTACACTAACAATGTATGTGAGTATGAAGCCTTAGTATTATAATTGGAAGCTACCAGGAAGATGAACATAAAGAACCTAGAAGTATATGGAGATGCTGAGTTGATAGTCAAACATATGAATCGACAATACCAGGACAAACACTCGAGATTGAGAGCGTATAGAAATTGTGCTTGGTATCTAATGGAAAATGTATTCTTGTCCGTAAATATCCACTTCATCCCACGCACCAAAAATTTGCAGGCTGATTCATTAGCCAAGGTAGCCTCGATGTTCACTCCCCCTACAACTTTTAAATTAAAATACCACATAGAGGTAAGGCACAGACCATCCATCTTGAACAACATACAACATTGGTAGGTTTTCGAGGATGACGAACAGATCAGGAAGTTCCTCGAAGCAGTGGGCAACTTTTCTGAAACTCACATAAATCAAGAGAATCAAAATGATCACACATGGATCATGCAAGAAGGAGAAGACCCTCAAGAGTTCCGAGAAAAAAATGCCAACCATCGCATGTTAGTTTTAAAAAGTAATCAGATTCCAAAGGGACTAATCTCCCTGGAGAGAATTTTTGATCAAAATGACATGCCCTTAAAATCCACTCTCCAACCCCAAACAGAAGAGGTTGAAGATTGCAATGAAGGGACAAAAGAGGAACATAGGATGGTGAAAATATCAAAGTACCTTCCTCTTGAGGTAAAAAAAAGTATAAAGATTTTATCGCACAATATAAAGACGTTTTCTCTTGGTCTTACGAAGAGCTTAGGACCTACGACACTACTGTGATCAAACACAAGATACCTATGAAGCCTAGTGTCAAACCCTTTAGGAAAAAACTTAGACAAATCAACCCTATCTTATTACCCGTAGTCGAAAGAGAAGTTAAAAAGATTTTAGACGCGAAAATAATAGTACCACTGAGATACTCTGATTGGGTAGCAAACCTAGTCCCGGTTAGGAAAAAGAGTGGGGAGGTTATACTGTGTGTGGATTTCAAAAATATAAATAAATCTTCCCTCAAAGACAAATACCCCCTACCTAAAATGGATCACATTTTAGAAAAGGTCGTTGGGGCAAATAGGATGTCGATGATCAATGGTTTCTCTGGGTACAATCAAATTGCCGTAAATGAACAAGATAAAGAAAAAACAGTCTTCACTACACCCTGGGGTACATTCATGTATGATAAAATGCATGTTAGTCTAATGAATGTAGGTGCCACCTTCCAGCGTGCTATGGATATCACTTTCGTCGGTGAAAGAAACAAGTTTGTAGTTATCTATCTCGATGATCTAACACTTTTTTCTAAGTCTGATGAAGATCATTTAATACATCTCAAACATACTTTCAAAACATGTCGCAGGTTCGGTCTGTTTTTAAACCCCAAAAAGTCTCACTTCGCCATGTGAGAAGGTAAACTCCTGGGCCATATTGTGTCCTGAGATGGAATTAAAATTGATCCCAGCAGGGTTCAAGCTATAGACACAATAAATATTCCTAGAAATGTAAAGGAAATTCAATCATTCTTAGGAAAGATAAATTTTTTGAGGAGGTTTATACCAAACTTTGCTGAAATTGTGAAATTGATCACAGGCATGTTAAAGAAAAACAATGAAGTGAAATGGACAACAGAGGCCAAAGAATCATTTGCACGTATCAAGAGGGTTATAAGCGAGGCACTTGTACCGGTAAGCCTTGACTATCTAAAGGATTTTCTCATTTTCGCGTTCACCTCCGAGCATACCATTTCCACGGTGCTCCTTCAGAAAAATGAGGAAGGTTTCGAACAACCGATAGCCTTTTTCAACAAAAGTCTCAGAGACGCAGAACTCAAATACGATATAATGGAAAAACAAGCATATTCTATGGTAAAGGCATTAAATACTTTTAGAACTTATGTATTGCATTCCAAGATAATCACGTATGTACCTACTAGCTTTGTAAAAGAAATTTTAGTTCAGCCTGACAGTGATGGCAAAAGGGGACGGTGGCTCGCTAAAATTCAAGAATTTGATCTGGAGATAAAGCCGACAAAACTAGTAAAGTGCCAAGGTTTGGCTAAACTCTTAGCTGAATCAAATTTCAGAGCCCTCGGCATAAATAGAACACAGGAATGTGAAGAAGATGAGGATATGAGTGAGCTCTATGAGAAAACAAGTGAAATCAGAATCGAAGAGAAGTTTACATCCTCTGATTGGTACAAAAACATAGTATCCTACCTACTGACTTTGAAGTGCCCGAGTCATTTATCTCCATCCAAAGCCAGAACGCTAAAACTACATGCGGTCAAATACTGTATATTTGAGGGTGAATTGTATTGGAAGGACCCACTTGGCTTCTTGTTGGTTTGTTTGGTTGAATCTGAAACAGAGGAGGTCATAAGAGAATTCCATGAAGGAGTGTGTGGGGGACATCACGCTTGGAGAGAGACAACTTATAAAATCCTGAGGGCAGGGTATTATTGGCCTAAACTCTTCTCGGATGTCAATGCCAAAGTTAGGGCTTGCAACCCTTGCCAATTGTTCACGGGCAAGCATAAAATCCCAACACTACCTTTAGTCCCAGTCAAAACAGAGGCTCATTTTTAGCAGTGGGGAATGGATTTTATAAGCGAAATTAACCCCCATTCCAGTGCTCAGCACAAATGGATCCTAACTTCCGCAGATTACTTTACTAAATGGGTAGAGCCTATTCCAACCAGAAGGGAAACATATTCAGTGGTAATATATTTCCTGGAAGAAAACATTTTATCTAGATTCGGCTACCCCCGAAAGATAGTCACAAATAATGCCCAGGATTTTAAATCTATGGCTATGATCAGTTTTTTCCAAAAATACAATATCGTACTTGGCCATTCTACGACATATTATCCCCAAGGAAATGGACTGGCCAAGTCTTCGAACAAGAGTCTGATCAATATAATTAAGAAAGTGTTGAACGAGAACAAGAGATCTTGGCATGTACATTTAAAATACACACTATGGGCGAATCAGATAGGCATGAAAAAATCCATCAACATTTCTCCTTTCCAGATGGTGTACGGGACTAACGTGTTACTACCCATAAACTTGGCACTTCCCGTAATGAAACTATGGAAAGATGAGAAAGAAGAACCAAACCATGTCACAGGGAGAATAAATTAGTTGATCGAAGTAGAACAACATAGGGTTGAAGTGGATGAAAGATTGCAAAAAAATCAAGAGGACATGAAAACATTATTCGACCATAAGACAAAACACAAAGAGTTTCTTCCAGGCGATTTGGTCTTGAGATGGGATGCTAGGAAGGAAGATTCGGCAAAACATGGTAAATTCGATCATATTTGGTATGGACCATTTAGAGTCGCAGCTTCCGAAGGAAAAAATTCATTTTTATTAGAAAATCTGGATGGTAAAATCTTCAACACCCTTGTCAATGGGCATTGTTTAAAACACTACATGAAATAACTGGTTCCCAAAGGATTTCCATTGTATATACCGGTTTGTATTTGCTTTCTATCTCATGATTTCTTTGAGGTAAGTTTTCATTTTAAATTAATTAGGTCAGTAGAAATAAATATTCGCAATTTTCAATACATTCAACTCTTTTAAAGGACACTCTTCGTGTTTACATGATTTCGGCTTGTGACCTAAATGAGCGAAAGGAGAAAAAAAAAAGTCATATATCAGAGACTGAATTCACCGAAAACATGTGATGGAAAAGGTTTTCGGTTATTTCAAAGTGGTAAGGTAAAGGTATGAACTCCTGAGAATTATGTTCTTTAAGAAAGAAAAGGTCTCCAAAGCATTGTAACGGTCCCACCAATCTAATGTTTTCGCTTAATTGTTATTAAAAAGAACAATTACTTGCTCTGGGTCTTAAGAATTTAACTTAAAATAAAGATTGGTGATAGTTAAAATAAATAGAAAAGTAAAGCATCTCTGGGAAAAGGTTTTCAAAATCCAGGTCTTAATTTTCGACCCCTGCTTATCAATGTACAAACATCTGTCTGTTACCTTTCTTTCGGTCTTTAGATTTACATTTTTAAAAAGACAAGTATCTTTCCGGATTTATATACATAGGGAGAAGAGATTATGTTTTAACTTTGAAAGCTATAAAGTGTATTTTGGAAAGAAATATGGTCTTCACAACTCCTCGGTCTCTTACTAAACAAGTTATGCGTAGGTGGATCCTGACTATTTTAGGTTTTTCAATAGTTTCAAAGGATTGAGGCTTGCTCAAAGGTAAACCCCTAGAAATAATATTCCCCCTTTTTTTTTGCGGGCTAAGGTGTTTTGAAAGTTAAGGGAAGGTTGGTACCAAGTAATCAAAGTAAGTTGACAGACCTCCAATGCAAAATATTACACAAATATCACCCCTCATACAAACTGATTTCCCCCACTTCGTGTTCTAAAAATAAAATTATAAGACAGATGGTGAAAGGAAATTCATATTTAATTGTACATCTAGTCTAAAGAGATGATGAAAGGAAATTCAGAAATGATTGCCCTCGTCTCAACATTTAAATGCATAAATACATTTCGAAGTGGTGAAAGGAAATTTAGCAAAAAAGGGTGAGATAAATTCACTGGGGTACTGAATAGGCCCGCTGGTAGTGAAGAAATATATGAGATATCTCTACTCTGGTAATCAACTTTCTCGAAACCCGATTCACATCCCAAATCCAGACAAGACTCCCCGATTAAAAACATGTAATAAATTTCGTTTTATGCAAACCAAAAGCCGTAAGATCTATTAGATTTCCTAGGACTGTTTTGATTGTCTTAATGAAGACCTAAATTCAGTAAAGAGAAAGAGAAAGTCGTGAAAGGGACTGTAGCTGAGTGTGAAACATATTTGACTATTGAAAAGATTTGCAGAAGTAAAAGACAAAATCTCTTCTTCCCTCTATTTATCTTTTCCCTAAAGAAAGTTTCACAGAAGTGAAACCAATGACTCCATTTACCCACTAAAGGCACATGGTCTGTTGTTCTTCCCGTCTCACAGGGAAAGGGGATCCCTAGTTGGAGCCTATGTTGGAACCACCTTTTTCGACTAGTTTTAAGCGTAATTATGTAGTCAAAGGTTGGTCATCTAAGTTGTTTCTTACTTCATAACCTTTACACATTGAAAGTCTCAGTAATCCTAACATGTAAAGTGGCTATGGTCGTTGTAATCCTAATACCTTTTCCTTTTAACCATGAATGAGTTTTTTCACTTTTCTTTACCTCAGGAGATTGCATTTCGGAAGTTACAAGTCACACTGTTTTTAAGCCCCGATGCGTGAAGTCACGAAGTAAACTTGAAAGTTTACCCAAGTTAGCGGCGAGATTAAAGTTCCTTAAACCTTAGTTAAGCGTTGTCGATATTTCGTGTCTCGGCATTTGCCCTCCCCAAAAGTCTCACCATCACAACTTCGATAGGCGAAATCGTGAGACGTCCGCGCAAGTTACTCGGGTTAATGTCAGAGGTGAATAACTTTTAACGATAGTTAAAATTTGTCAATATTTTGCAACTCGGCATATGTTTCTCCCAAAAAATTTAGCTTCAAAGTCCCGAGTCACGAAGTCGCGATTTTAACTAAACATAATTAATTAAACACTTAAACCAGTTTACCTTTTGGATTAACTAGATCACATCATTGTGATCTCAAAATTTCGCGACTCGGCATACGCTCCTCTCGGGAACATTACCTTCGAAATCTCGAGTCGTGAAGTCACAATTTTAACTAAACATGATTAATCAAACGCTTAATACAAATTACATTTTCACTCAACTAGATTGTGTCATCGCAATCTCGGGTTTTAGAGGCTTGAAAAGTTAGAGTGAAAACTCCTGATACGACGAACGTTGAATGGTTGATTAAAGTTTAAAAAATCCCGATTAAAGAAGCTAAGCTAGCTTAATCAGTGTTTAATACAAGTAATAATATGCACAGTCTACAAGGTAATTTTAAATGTTCCTTACACCAACTTGTGCCATGAACCGTCGAAATTTATGGCATTAATTGGAAATAAGGTGAAACGATAAGTAAGGATATGGTTTTTATTTCTAAATCCATCTCTAAATATGATTTGACCATTCTTTTCATAAGGACGTCGAGATTTTAAATGGTCAAAGATATAGATATTTTTCTTTCTGTTCTATTCATAAAGCTCATTTCTATCCTACGCAGAGAAGTTTTTCTCAGCAACCTAACTTCTGTATGTATACACATTTTTATTACAGGAGAGCTAAGTCACAATCCTCTGTCATGGCCCCGCGAAAAGCATCCAAGGTAGGTGCTGATATTTCAGGACAAGGCTCTGATAATGTTTCTGATACTTCACCATGAAGCATTGATTCTATACGAACCTGGTCATACATCTCCGAGGTTCTGCAATCCGATTTGGTGAACTGTTCGGATGATTCCAGTGACAACAAGAAAGACGACTTGACCACCAAATACAAGATTGTCGTCCAAGCAGAGATGCACAAAGTAGCAGCCAGGCCAATTCTTCTGCCTTACTATGACATGATCCGATGGGCACTAGATCATGTATATATCCCAACCAGAACCATCATCAGTGAGTAGAAGGTCACTGTTGGGACCTTTAGACCAGAAAACTTACAGGCTATGTACAAGTTGCCACCCATGTCAAACTCCACATATAATGGTGATTTTATGGAGGATTTTAAATAGAAGGAATGCGAGCAATATGACAAAAGATTATATAATTTGATCAAGGATTGGGTCTCACACCCCGCGAAGTTCAGGGTAGATAGCAACAGATTTTATTCCATATCTTCTTTGGAACCACAACTCAAATACATAACAATGATGACCTGTAGATTGTATGGGAGGGAAGACACCACACATTTTTTCCTCCCATGGGTGCCTCTGATGCATACAGTCACAGAAGGCTGTTCCTTCAACTGGGCCAAACTATTATCAGATAGTCTGACCAGTCGGATTACAGAATATCAGACGCAAAAGGTAAGAGGGAAGGCCGCTTCATTTTTTTTGTCTGCATACATCATGGACGTCGTGTGTTTCATTATGCCTTTTCCCTTAATGAGCTGGAGCTAGGCTCCATCGGATCTTGAGCCTATCCATGTCTACCATTCAAAGCTTTGGGAGGATAAGGCCTTATATTTCATATATGAAATCTTCAATTGGGTAAGGGCACCGATGCATGTCACCATCTTCGGTAATCCACCGCCCAGGATCTCAAATAGCATCGCGACAAATTTGAGCAGGGTGGCCGACTGGTACGTGGAGGAAGAATTTTCACACACTAGGGTTTTCGACACTTCTATCCCTCCACATGCTCTACCATTATTTATACCCGATAAGTTGGCCTGTCGTGAGATCACCAGGCAAACCATGATTGGTGGCATAAGTAAAGAGATGAAAGGATTTTCGAAGAAGGTATGGCCACCTTTCCCCATTCATTTAAATACCTATTCTTTATTATATTTCGGGCATGCTAAGGCCGAGGCAGTGACCTTAGAATATATAAAATTGGTCCACATTTAATTCAATAAACACGACCCACACAGGGTCATGAGTAATCACTTGGCTAGTTGTGGCCTTAAATTATTTGAGCATGAGAATTCGCCTCATGATGATATCTTCCGAGGCACGAGATATTATGCTGAGATTTTGGCTTGGATACAAGCCCTGTCACCCGAAGAGAGGGCCGATGTTTTCAAATTCCAAGAACATAGGCAAAGCTACCTCCTCCCATTATTAAGGGGTGAGAATCCAACGACTGGAGAGGTGAAACAAATAGAAGTCGAAGGCTCCAAAGATTCAACAACCGACCAATAAGAACACCAGGAAAAGAAGGAGAAAATTGGGGGTCTGAAACAGGAAGATGATACTTTAAAGCCTCCAAGCAATCCAAACTCGGCTGTTACTCCAGGGAAATCATCTAAACAGGTCAGCAATCCCATCATTTCTATTACCCCCCTGCAGTCCACAAAGGGAATCCTAGACGCAGGTTGGATTTTTGGTGAAGAATTAACACCCATAACAGTGGAAGAACTATCTCTGAATTCTTCTTCTTTGATAAGAAGAGAAAGGTTGTCGTGAGACAAGAACTTTATTGTATCTAAGAAATTTAAAATCTTAACTGATGGGAGAACTATGAAAAAAGAAGAATTTGCAATGAAAATAGCAGGAACATTGGGAGCTTTCACTACGACAAACCAATATTCAGTCGGGACCCTAAAGGATCAACTGAAGCGAAAAAATTGTTTGATCAAGACATTAGAGGCTAAACTAGCTACAACAGAGGCCACTGCCAAAGATCAGGTGAATACAAATTTAGAGAAAGCAAGAATAGATGATCAAAAATAAATTGAGCAACTCAAAGACGATCTCGAACAGACACAGCTGATGGCTTAGACAAGTTAGATATAGATAGGCCAACAAGGAGAATTGATAGAGAAGCTATGGGCCAAATTAGAGTTCGCCAAAATCCAAGTAATCGATATCAGGATATTTCAATCCCAAGCAATAGAAATCAGAAAAAGGTTATCGGCAGCGCAACAAGGTCTGCTTGTTAAAGTAGAAACGATTCAAAGAAAATGCCAACTCATTGATCAGGTATTGGAGAACCTCTCTCTCAGAGAAAAGGAAGCTGGGGCGTCTCGGGTTGCTTCCCAGGAGGCTATTATAGCCACGACAAGAAGGGAAATAGGCAGTAGTTCCAGTTTTCCCATCCCAGAGCAAACCAGAGGCAACATCTTGTTGAAAGAATGGGAGTGTAACATATCTGGAGGCATACAACAAGCTAAGGAGGTAAGAAAATCTTGTGAAGAAACTTTTGGCTTGTTAAATGGGATTTGGTTGGGTTCTGATGGTGAATGTAGCATTGAGATACTGGGCCAGATCAATATAGCTGAATATCTGCTAAGTATCAAGGAAAATGAAGAAAGAGAATTAGCCGAAATATCACAAATAACCCTTATCGACATAGTTCAAATAGAAAAATGGCTAATTAAACCAAGTATACTATTATGTTCTATCAGCACAAAAGACCACCAGGTGGAAGGAAAGTTGCCATTATTGGTGAAAGATTGTTATTCTTTTGAGGCCAATAATCAAGCAGAGCCTTCTAAGTTGATATCACAGCTAGTGAAGAAGTGTGTCATTTGCACAGAGCATGTGAAGAAGCAGATTTCCGGTACCAAATCAGGAAATAGATAAATAATTGAAACGTTTAAACTCCTTTGTTGTAACCAAAAACCTCTGGAACGATTGAGATTCCAACATATAGAAATTTGTATAAATATACATTTTGAAAAAAGAAAAAAGGTTGGACCTATTTTGGTTGATTTTAATAGAGACTCTTTCTTTTCTAAATATTAATACAAAGCAATCTGAAGACTCTTGATTCCGTCAAGACTGTGTTATGATTTTGTTTCTTCTCCGATTTCATGTTCAATTTCATTTCACACATATATGTTTGATGAATGTTTTACTGCAATTTAGTGAAACCTCTACTGTGGTAATTAATTTTTAATTGTCTATATATTTTATAGTTTTTCCTCTGTATCGGCTATCAACACGTACAAGACCTGTGGACTCTTTAGATTTTCATATTTTATACATTCGTCGGATTTCTACTCATATTTTTCTTCTTATGTTTACAGGGCGAGATTTTCCCTTGATAGGAGCCTCGTATTATAAACAACTTTATGTTTTTCTCACATTTTTACACACACCAATTATTTAATAGATAACAATGTTACGGGAAAAGGCCTTTGGTTTGTAATTTATCTTTAACATTAAATCAGATAGTTCTATTTTATACGATCGAATTGAGACAGCATCTAAAACTTTGAAACTTTCCTTTAATTTTATTGTTCCTCTATGACTGTCCCCGTTGTAAGACAACCTAACATTGAACCCGATTTGTTGGACCAAACACATATCACTTTGAACCTTTTCGATATTATTCTTAAAATAGCCACTACCCAGGTAGAACTTGAGCGTTCGTGGGCTGCGATTGAAGAAGATATAAACATCCAGGAATAGTTGGAGGCTAGACAATGACAACCTGGAAATCAACCTTAGCTTCCTTTCCCGAAGGTTGATGCTTTCCCCCTTCTTTATCCTTTACTGACTTTTAGATGCCTGGACACTGTACTTTCTAAACCTTAAGTACAAACTCTGGAACAACACTCCCAATACTGACACCTATCATGTGGATCCAAATAAGAATATCCAGCCACATAGTGGGAAATGGTCAATGTTGAATCTAGAAGAAACAATACAATTGTAGAATATACAGTATGGACGTTGGTAATCATAAATAGCTCTTGATGTGGGACATTTATGTTCTCTACAGAAGGTAGAGTAGAGTCATCAAATAAAATATGGAAGTGGTTGTCATCCAAGAAATCACACATATCCATATACCAATCATCACAATCGGCCGCAAATTCATACCAAGCATATGTTTCTTTATTATATTCATCCCTGAGGTCCGCCATAATAAATATCTCATGCATATTATCCAATCAATATTGAATACTACTAAAACTATCATTGAGTCCATCTGTGAGGCCATCTGTTAGGCCATCTACAAAGTCATCCAATCTGTCATTCAATGTGTCAAACAATTGGGATTTTAATGCTTCATTAATCTGTAGAATTTATTTGAGGATTTGAGAAGAAATAGCCATCTGAGCACCCTATCAAAATTTATAAACTCTTCTGTCACAAAAAAAACCCAAAAAATAGAACAATAAATTACTGCAGAAAATCGCGGCGTTTTCCGAAAAAAAAACCTTGAAAAACTGTAGAATTTAAAATGTTCATAACTTCACTTCCAGGACTCCATTTCGGCTGATTTGTTTTTTGAAATTGGGTGAAATTTTGAGGAACTCATATATGTAATTTATTTTGGCAAATTCAGCCTCCATTTTCTACATAAATAAATAAAAAGTTGCCTCATTGTTCGCGGAAAAAACCTTGAAAAATTGCATATTTTAAAAATTCAATATCGTGATTTCCCGGACTCTGTTTCAGATGATTTGTTTTTTCAAATTGGGTGTTTTTATGAGAGGAAATCCAATATATAATTTTTTTCTGCAAATTTTGTGCAAAACTATTCCTAAATTTTCTGGAATGTCGCAACCCTCTTTTTTCTTCTCCGAAAAAAATCTGCAAAAATAAAAAATATTTTCCCACAATGTCTTCCAAGTGCTCTAATACCAATTGTTAAGAACTAAATATATATAGAAATATAATCACCACAAATATTGAATACACAATATATCCACAAAGCAAGATAGAATAAACCACACTTTATTATTACCAAACCCTTGAGGTAGGACAACACCATACATTGAATCCTATTATGGAAGGGATCCTCTCTTGTTCACTTGCCTCTTCAAGGGAGAATCCTCCTATTTATATACAACTCACAATACAATAATTTTCTTCATGTACCATTACATTGCTTGAACCCTTTTATATAGTGCTACCTTCACCTAAGAACATTCTAGAGGAGGAATCTTCTAGAAGTAGAACCTTATAAGAAGTCCTCTTACATTTATTATATCTAACTACCCATTTATTATATCTAACTACCACAGTGGACCTTATTTAATAATATAGTAGACCTATTCCACCTTACATTGAATGGACTCCACTATTATCATTATGGGCCCTCTGGGCCCCCCCACTACCTCTCTAGCTACCTAACACTCTGTGACATATTTTATGGAGTTGTTTAGGGGGGAAATATGTAGATATGTCAAGCACTCTCATACAACACGATGACAAGACTTAGAGTTCAAGCAATCACGAGATGTATTTTGAAAAGGAACAATATTATCAATTGTTGATTTTTCTTAAAATTACACTTTCACTCCCCAAAATGAGATACAAAGTGAATATTATCATTTAGACCAGGTATCTAGACTTGTGCATATTTTGTACAGACATGAAGAGCTTCACCTCAATGGTTCTGATAGAAATGAAAATAATCGTGAAGTGATTAAATATTATCATTTCTACATCAGTGATGATTGTACACATGATACATGTTTTGTCTAGCATTGTTTTGATATGATTTATAAATAATTATCAAGATGAGGGGTCACTTTTAAAGAGCATTGGATGTGGTTAGATGGTTGTGATGGTCAGTTTAAATTGACACTCTCATTCTTATGGTTACCTCTCCTTCATAATAAAAAAGATGTCCACCACACATGGATAATTTTTAGAAACGAGATATGGAAAAGGAGAACATGATGGTGTTGGGTCCTGCTTAAAACATGCACTTAAGAGATATCAAATGAATCACTCTGTAGAGAAATCCTAGACTATGGTACTGCATGCCCCTAACATTTTGACAGTGGATTGATGAGTATATAGGATGATGAAATTCAAAACTTGTTGAAGAGAAATCAATCTCAAAGGACCTTATCAATTTTAGGTATTCAAAACTTCAGGTATTTAGAGAAATCAATCTCAAAGGTCCCTTATAAGCCCCTATAAATTTTAGGTCTTCAGAACTGGCTTACGAGAAATCAATATCAAAGGAAAGACAACCAACTATTTCTAGACATATGATCTTTCAAAACATGAATAGATGAATGAGAAAACATTCAAAGCCACATAGAGCACCAAATAAGATAAATTTTGTAGAGACTTCTCAAATTGAAGGGGTGAATATTTGAACAAGAGAGGTACACAAAATTTTGTGATGAACTCCAAACCTACAAACACCCACCACAGAGGATTTTGTAAATAGTTAAATCTCTTATTTTGTATTAATATTAGAATGTCAATTACAATTTATGAGCTCGGACTACAACTGAGTGTCGACTTTTCTCTCCTCTCTTATCAACAACAACCTTTACTAGGCATGTGATTAAAAACCACCTCTTATGGGCATACATTACAAATATTTATACAATAGGGGCTTAACGCGCTTTCCCTCCAAGATACACTAGTGGTGTCTAATCACCATCAAAACACCTATCTACTGAGGCAGATTACAATGAGTGAAAAATCTAGTCTGAATCAGATATAGATCCCTCCTACCATTAGCCATTTAAGGCGACCTTATCTACAGCCTGTACGAAGGAATGCCTTGGATTTACTCAATCCTTACAACATGTAATTTCATTAATTACATTTAAAATTTAAAATTCAAGGTAAAAATGAGAGAGTTGGCGCCGATCCCCTCCTTGAATGCACACCAATGTGTTGAATATCTAGTGCATGTTGAGGTGGAGAGATCCTCCTGCATAAAAGGTATATCATGGAGTATAGTATGAATGGAGCACCAATGTTCAATGGTTAGAAGGGCCTGAAGTATGAATTGTGGAGTTGTAGGATGAAGGTATTTTTACAGGAAGAGGGATATGATGTTTGGAACTCGGTTGTTACAAGATCTAATGCTACAAAGAAACTAAAGAGTGCAACCAAGGGGGAGTTGAAAAGGAACAAAAAAATAGAAATGGATTTTATCTTGGAAGGATTACTTTATTCAGTGAAGGAAAAGTGGGACAATGTTCATTAGATAAAGAACTTCGGAATAAGATACATAATCTCTACTTTGAGGAATCCCCCATCACAGAGCTAGATAATGCTAAAGAAGATGGATGTACAGAACAATAAGAAAGATGGTTATCATGTTAGATAGATTCAAAATAAGAAGAGTGTGAAATGAACAAAAGTGAGTTCTTTTTCTTTACTTTTGAAGAGCGAAAAAGTCTTTAAATTGAATGCCCTTATTTGAAGAATGAAAAAAAAGGATCTTGAAGAAAAATTAATCAGTGTTCTAGACAAACTAACAAAAAAAAGTAAAAAGAACTAGTTACTTGAGGAACAAATAGTCAAGAATAATTCTCAAGAAAGTTTTGAAGAATCCCAACAAGCCGTTGGGAAACTAAAATCTTAGCTAGAAGAAGCCAGAAAGATTGAAGAAACATTCAAAATTCATATAGAATATAATCAATGCTTGGAATCCAAAATAGAAGCACTAAGAAAGGAAGCAATGAAAGAGAAACAATGTTTGGAAACCAAAATAAAGGAAGAAAAAAAGAGAGAGAAGATGTTAACAAATCATCTTAAGGAAAGAATTGATGACTTAAGTCATTTGAAGTAGAATTTGGTCAAGAAAATAAAATACTTGAAAAATAAATCATCTCCTTGAAGATCCAACTTGAAAAAAAGAGGATATAAGAAGTCATGAAGAGTTGAATGATAAATAAAGAAGAAGAGGTTGAGAAGCTTGAAGAAGAAGTTGTCAAATTGAGAATCAAAGTCATCAAGCTCAGCAGAAATATTGAAGAGAGAGAAACATCCACATCATCAATAGAGAATGTTGAAGAGAAGACCTCTAGGTCACTAAAAAAGAAAAATGAAGAAAATAGTAAGAGTTATGTAGAAGTACTCAAAGGAAGGAATCATGGTCAACAAGAATCAAAGAAGAAAGAGTATAATATAGATACATCTTCAACAAGACCTACTACATTTAGGCAACAAAGAAGGTTCAACCATGATGAAGAGATCCACAGAAGAGAAGATCATGATCAACCAAGGAAGAATTCAGAAGGACTACACAACAAAGAAGATCATTCACTCCCAGGTATGTAAATTTCTTTTATGGTCATTGTTTTTATTGTACTAACTTTGGACATAAGGTTGTAGATTGCAGGACTTATGAAAGGAATGTTCAAACAATAATAACTTATGTGGCTCCACATGAAATTGAATGTTACAAGTGCCATAAATATGGAAACATAGCTCATTATTGTAGAAGCATGATGGATACTTCTTTGAGAAAGAACATTGATATTAGATATAAGAAGGTTTGGAAAAGAAAACAAGAACAAGTAAAGAAAGATGAGATGAATGACATACATCCATAATTCATACTCTCAAGATTGGCCATAATATGAGATGAATAAAAATATACAAAGAAAATGAAATATGTTAGATAGATGAAGGTTTGCAGAAGATATGAAAAACAAGAAGAACAAGCGAATAAAGAAAAATTCCTAGAGATCACAAGATTTGCAATAGCACGAGAAAGAAAAGAAGAGAAGGTGAATAAAGAATGGGTTCAAGAGATTGTACTTTTAGGGATTGTAGTACAAGATCAATCCATAGGAAGAAAGAAATAAGTCATACTTCAAAGAGATGATGAGTCTATAGACAAAGAAGAATATTACTCTGCATCAGAGAGGGTATTTTTCTGAGCCACCTGGCTTGGAGACTCCCAGGTAATATGTATGTTGAACAAGGGGAGTCCATGCAGACACTACAGATCAAAGAACCATCTTTTGAGAATTATGAAGTGTTTACAGAGATAGATTTAGAGCAGTCATATAGCATAAGTACAGAGTAATAGATTGATCGGTTGAGAAGCAGTGTTCCCACACATGTATCAGTTGGAAAACAAAAGTTTATGATTCTATTGCACATATGTATTCAGGAAGGGATATATTCAGTATATGTTGTTCTAGACATGTAGAGTTTGGTGAGAAGATAGATTAGATCAATGGACATATTTTGATTCAGTCTGATGTGATGATCATATGTAGTATATTCAAGAGAATTCTTTAGAATGGTACAAGGACATATGTGTCAACATTGCGGATAGTTGAGTAGTAGGGTTATGAATAGTTTGTGACATATGGACATAGATGGATTCTTGAGATGATTAGAAGGTACATAGATCATGGGTCAAAGAAGATGCATAACAATGGATTTACAATTGGAATGACTAGAATCAGCTGGAATCATAAAGACAAACAATGAAAGGAACAATAGAATAGGGAAAGACAAACCATCAACAGAAGGATATTGTTGAACAATATTATCAAGTGAACATGACAAGTAAATGAATAAATCAAATTTTGAATGTTATTTATATATGTCAATGAAATTCAAGAGGAAGCACCAATGGAAAATAAACAACACTGGAAGAGAGGAAAGGAGACATGTACATGTAGCCCTACACTGATCTACATCTTACAAAAAAGTCAAGAAGATTAGATTGGTAGTATATAGACAAGGAGACATACCCATAGGGGGAGCTATTATTTTACCCATGATTGATTAAATTGGGTACAATATCAAGAGGATCCATATCGACACGGGGAGTTAACCTTTGGTCAAATATGAAGAGAAATAATAGGGGCATGAACATAGGGGGATTATCCCCAATGAGAGATACCATTTTCCATTGATGTCAAAGGGGGAGAGATAAACAAATTTATGGGGAGCGATGATCAAAGGGGGAACATGAGCATGAGTACTTCCATGTCTAAGTGTTTCCATCAATGTTGGTGTTGCCATTAATGCCAAAGGGGGATATTGTTGGAAGATGGTTTGGACAATTGGTTGTCATTGATGTCAACCCTTGAAGAGTGATCTTGGAGATTGATGTCAACCCTTAGAGATTGATTTCAGCCCTTGGAGAGGTATAGAGATGTTGTACAATTGATTGAAACTTGTATGATCGAGATTGATTGTGTAGTGTCCCCAAGGCCGAGCCCCGCTGTAAACCAAGTTCTGAAAGGAATTGTGATTATGTTTTATAGGCTAGTGAGCCAAGTTCTTATAAGTTGGATACTTATGTGTTGTTAAGCCAAGGAGCCTAAGTGTTGAAGGCCAGGAGCCTGCTATTGTACTTGTATGTATGCAGAACATTTAATAAAATATAAACACCGCCAGGTGCAGACCGACCATAATGAATGAGTGAAGGGGGACTGAGCATCCACAGAGTGGGAAAGGAATTAGGGGCTGGAAGGTGGGAAAGGGGATAAGTGTTGATCCTAGGGGCTAAGCCTAGGGGGGATTAAGCCTAGGAATAATATTTTAATATTATTCCAAAAGATATGTGCATCATATGTTTTTATCCTAAGTCCTTTTGGAAGGATGCGTGATTTTCCAAGTGGTGGGAGGAACGCGTGCTGGTGGAACACATGTAGTTCCATGGGTGACAAGTGTCAACCCTGGTGCATGCAAATAAAACGGCCAGGGTGAGCCATGAGAAGGGGGATTCCCATTCCACCGGATTGTCTGAACGCGTACAGAGCTCTGAGAAGTATGACTAACCTGACTCCTGTAGAGAACCTTCGGGAGACCCTGTGACTCGAATGTCTATTTCTGATTCTGAGAAATCTCGTGCATGTAACCCCAGCCTACGAGAAGCCTGTGTTGATTTCGGGGAAGAGTCTTTGCTTGTTCGGGAAAGCTGAGCGAGCCTATGCGAGCATTCCCTGTTCCGAAGCCGTCACTGTGAAACTATCCTGTGATTGCCGAACCAGTTTTTGGAAAGCTTGTGTCTATTTTCCCGTGGGATTGTTGAGACTACACAGTACTAGACTACGTGAGGCTTGTTGGCCTGTGAGAAACTCCCTCTAGGTGAGAGAGTGCGCAGAGGAAGGAGAGAACTCCTGGAAGGAACCCTGTAGCTTCCATAGAGCCCGGAGACTTCCGGTCCGGTCTTTTCTTGTAACCCAAGGTAAGGGAGATTGGCAGCCGAAGGACTGTCCAGGTGACAGAGAAGGTGCATTCTCTTAGGGTGGAATAGGCATGTGGGGAATGAGTGTCTGTGGGCAGTGAGCATGGGAGATTCCTGGAAGAGCATTCTGTCCTTGTGGTTGTGTGTGATTGTTTTCCCTGTAACCTCAGCCTGAGCCTAGATTCCTTGCCTTGGGGTGGAGCGTACTCCCAGCTCGGGGGTGACCCACTGCTGAGTTGATGAGAAGTGCGGTCTAAGGCTGGGAGGTTTGTGGAAGGCCTGCATTTGGTTGGTGGATCCCACATTGTTACAAGATAAGTGTCTAACTATGTTTTATCACATTTTATCATGTCTCTACTGTAAATGTTATCATGTTTTCCACTGTGTATACGAATTAATATGGA